>JAMLFY010000020.1:276962-396901 GCA_030441495.1 Dalbergia oliveri | reverse complement strand
CTTCCCCTATATTCTTGAATCCATTCTCCCTCATTCACCAATTTCTTTATTCTGTTCATCTCTCTCTCATCCACTATATTTGTTCTTTCTGTGACTTTCTCTTCTCCCATCACGTGTGAGGGATTTCCGTCTCTAGAATCTGTAAGAAACCACAAGAGAAATGATAGAAAATATAGAGATATGTGTATTATTCTTATACTAGAACCAGTGAGATTCTAGCTTAGGGAGGAAGAGTAAGCCAGAATAACAGTGAACAATTTGAATCTCTCCAAGCCTAGGTTCTAAAATAATGTGTAACACCAATATATATATATATATATATATATATATATATATATTAAAAAATTAAATTAAGCTTTGTTAGTTGGAATTTTAAAAATCCAATAACGTAGAAATGATGAGAATGATTCAATGTAAAAAAAAAAAATGTGAATAGTGTTTTGTGGGCTTCGTAGTCTCGCTGGAAGTTGAAACCCTATATTAGGATTGAGATGTCCTAAATTTGGAAAATATGGGAATGAGGTTAGAAATACTTTAAATGAAAATTTCATACTTAGAATTACTTTTCGAGTAATATTGGATTACCCGGTACGGATTCCACCCGTTCGTGAAATTTCGGTGTGCGTTTCTAACACAGAAAGCTAATTTAACCTTTACAAAATGATTAACCTTATCTTTTTACATTACATGAATGACTAAGATTCAATTTTGAAATTTAAAATTGAATCATAGCCATCCTTTTTATCTTTAAAGATTAGAAACTATCCTAGACTATTACATAACATTATGACATCATTACTTATAAGATAAACATAACCCAAAGCTTCTCCAAGAAGCCAAACCATTCGGCCATTCAGGAGAGAAAGAGGCAGCTGGTTCCTCCATAACCAAGAGCTTGAGTTGGCTTTTAAATTCCATAAACCCTAGTTTAGACCCATCAAAACCTAAACTTTCCTTCACTAAAATTAATCTACACTTCAATCTCTATCAATACAACCGATTAGAATTTTCAAATCTCATCATATTCACCTCATCCATCACTGGTCAGGAGGGTTTGAAGGTGTTTTGGGAGTCTTGGAGTGGAGGACTCTCATCTTGAAGCAAGCTAGAGACAAAGATAGACTAGCCTTCAAGAGTAGGGTTTTCTATAGTCCTTTCTCTTGAAATTTTTGCTAACCTGTTTTGCCTGGTTTTATTTCGAAATTTTGATTGTATTTAGTTGATGATATATTGTTATTGATGTGTGAATTTTGGTGGTGGGTTTGGATGGTATTAAAGGGGTTTTCACTAAAGGAAATCTGGACTAGGCTGCCGGATATTAAGCTGTCCTGAGCAAAAATTATACACGAATTTTCTGATATATTTGTGGATGATTTCATGACCTAAAAAAATCATATGTTGTAATTGACATCTTAAACTAATTGTATAAATTTTCTTGAGTGTTAACTTTAAAGTTTACTACCTCAAAAAAATCAAGAACCGAATTGTGACTGATGCCTTGGTTGTTGAAAATGAAGCAATAAAGTTGTCTAATTTTATTATCATTGCAAATGATTGAATGAACCCTTGAAATGTTTACCTGAAGTTAGTAACATATTGAAGTATCACTGTGAATTTTATTGTGCACTAATTCAATCATTTGCTAGGGTTAAAATTTTGAGAATCCGGGTTGGTATGTGAATTTGTGGTCCCTGACCACTAAATTTGTGCAATTTACTGAAGTAGCTAGAGAGCTCTACTTGTCCTGAAATTTTTACAGATTATTCTAGACATGTTGAAGTGTCATGGAGAATTTTTGTGGCATATGAATTGGCCATTTGGTATAGAAATAAAATGCTACTACTAGCATAGTGAATTAGCCCAAGTGCTGAAATGGTAGAAATGCACTAAAATGATGATAAAATGACACTTAGTCCAGGTATAAATTATATTCATGCATGTTAGTTACTTTAAAGAGTTGTTTATGAGATATAAATGAGACCCTAATGTGATTGAATGCCTACAAGTGATGTATGCTATGCCTTGTAAAAAGAGAAATACATGATACGGTGCATGACAAAAGAGAATCTATAACTTCTAACTAGGCATGTTTTAACATATGGGGAAAACAGAAACAAGGCTTATATAAGTTAAAGAGGGAAGGCAAAAGTAAGGACTTCCCTAAGAATTGTATGAGTCAGGAGACGTATCGGCTAGGAATAGAATTGTGTGTGATTTGGAAATGAAAAATGAAGTCGATGATCACGAATAGGAATGAGCTTGTGTCCTAACAGTCTATTGTCCTTTATAAAATTATCCACTTAGATGTTGATCATGTGAAATCAAGCCTTCCCTATATGAAAGAAAAGAGGTAACGATATGAAATTCAGTTGGTGATTTATAAGATAATATGTATGATTATTATTGCTAATTCTATCAGCATTTTTGCATGAGACATAATATAATACCACTCACATGAATAACCTCATTAATTAGGCCTGTCTATGCTAACGGGAGTATCCTATGAGAATTTTATAATATTCTCATCTCTATGTGCATGTATGTTGTATTGTGCTCAGATCCCCAGATGCCGACCGTGATCTTCTTTCTTGATTCGCCTCAGTGGAGGTGGCATTATGACGCAGAGTTGGATTCATTGTATGTGGTAGCGTATTTTGAGTTGAGCGTATATTTTCTTCACCCGTTCTTTTAGTAGCTCCGTTTTCACTAGAGTTCGACCCAGGTTTCCCTTTTGATGGTGTGTCCCTTCACATGGCACACCCATATGTTCATACCTCCTGCGCACCACCTATGCCCCCTCCTGGAAATGGACCTTCTTCATCCTCCTCCTCAATTCAGACCATCTGAGGGTCTGATGCCCCGTGGAGGTGAGGCCATCATCCCGATGGCCAACGTTTGCCTAGGAGGATGCTAGATTTATAGGGACTTTTGACTTGTATGTAGTTGTAGTATAGTGATAGGACCGTGCCAGCCTACAGACTCAATTTTATTTGAGGTTATAAGATCCATTTCTATGTGTATATGATATTTGCTGGATCTTAATGTGAGTAGGCTAGGCTTTATGTTACCGATAGGTCTTTTGGATAAAAGTCCCTATGTCGTATTGTAGGTGTACTAACTTATCTACTGGTTGGGCATGTGTAAAGATAGTTGTGTACAAAATATATGTATATAGTGGAACTTTGGTGATTGCTTTACCTTATATTTTTATTTTATTGTATTTTATTTATTTATGTCTTCGACTAGCCCATAGTATAATCAGGGAGTAATACTCTCCTAATTACGATGCTAATGCTCGAGTAATAGAGTAGTTAGGGTGTTATATTATGGTATCAGGGATTATCCTATAAGCCTGAGGATTGGACCGGCTATGCTTCTGTAGAAATTGTCATGCATTATGATTTTGTATATATATATATATATATATATATATATATATGTGTGTGTGTGTGACTGGTTGTGAATGTTGTGTGTAACACCCTAATTTTCTAACCTAATTTTCTTTAGAAATTAATTGAGGTTTTGTTAATAAGAATATTAAGTTTTTGACAGGCATAGGAATGATGAGAACAACTTTAGGTTAGAGCCAAAAAAAAAAAAATCGTGAATAGTATTTTGCGGGCCCAGGCCCTCCCCTAAAATTAAACTCAATCCTGGACCAAGAAATGCCCGAACTAGAAAAGAGAAGATTAAAGTTAGAAATAGTTATGAATAAGGATTTTATACCTGAATTTAATTTTCGGGTGATATTGGTTTATCGGTTACGATATTTTACTAGTTCGCAAAATTTCAATATAATTTTTAACACCGAAATCTATTTTAATCCTTATAAAGTGAAGGAGTTTATCCATCTATATCAAGTGAATGGCTAAGATTCAATCTTGAATTACAAAACTGAATCATAGCCATCCAATTTACTTTCTTGGAGTCAAGATTATCCAATTTCAAAATATCTTAGTCATTCATTAATGACAAGATAAATACAAGCCTTTTTCTTCCTCAAAAAGCAAGCACAAGTTCGGCCAGCTTCCAAGGAAAATAGCAGCAGCCATACCTCCATTTTCAAGAGCTCAAGTTTCCATTTCAAAGCCATAAACACTAGCTTGGTGTTAGTGAAACTCTAAAATTCATTCACCAAACTTATTCTACACCTTGATCTCTACAAATCTAACCGAACAAAATCTCTCATTCCTCATCAAATCCTACCTTGCTACTTCACCCTCACTGAGTTAAGAAGGAGTTTGGACTGATTTGACGAGTTTTGGGGAGCAAGAAGGCAAGCTTAGAGCATTTTGGGGTCAAGGAGTCATTAGCTCACTAAAAGTAGGATTTTTGCTGTCTTTTCTTGTGAAATTTTTCTGATCTGTTTTGGCATGATCTAGGTCCGAAATTTCTAATGGTATTGATGAATAATATGTTGATATTGATGTGTGAATTTTGGTGGTGGGTTTGGATGGTGTTAAAAGGGGTTTTTATCAAAGGAAATTGGAACTAGGCTGTTGGATTTCTAGTTGTTCTGCAAGTAGTAATTATGCACGAATTTTCTGGTATATTTCTGGGTAATTAGATGATCTACAGAATTTATATGTTGTAGTGGACATCTTAAACTAACTACATGAATTTTCTTAGGTGTAAATTTTAAATTTTACTACCTCAAAAAAATCAAGAACCGAAATGTGTTCTGATGCCGTCCTGATGTTGTAACAGAAGCAATAAACTTGTCCAATTTTATTATCATAGCAATTAATTGAGATAGCTCACGAAATTTTTACACAAAGCTAATAACATATTGAAGTGTCACTGTAAATTTTCTTGTGCATTGGTTCCATCAATTTCTAGGGTTAAAAATTCAGGAACCCAGATCTAGCCTGAATTGGTGGCCCCTAACTACCAGATTTGTATATTTTACTGAAGTAATTATAGAACTCTAATTGTCCTGAAACTTTTATAGGTTATTCTAGACACATTGAAGTGTCATATAAAATTTTGTGACTCTTAGGATGGCTGTTTGGATACACAAATTAAATGTTGAACCTAGAACAGAAATGATGCCAAGGTGCTAGAATGTGAAAATGGCTGAAATTTCATAATAGTATGATATCTATTCTAAGTCTATGGCATATGAATGCACACTAATTGTTTCAATTTCTTATTCATGAACCTCTACTATAATTGAATATTTAATTGTAAGGTAAACATGTTTTTGGGAAAAGAAAAAGGAATATATGATGCGTTATGTGAGAAGCACAGAAATATTATGTATACATTATGCTGTTGCATATTTGAACATATGGGGAAAACATAAACAAGGCTTAGAGGGCTAGAGAGGGAAGGCAAAAGTAAGGGCTTCCCTAGAAAATTATAAGTCGGTAGACGTATTGGCTAGGAATAGAACTGTGTGATCTGGAAATGGAAAAAAATGAAGTCCGATGATCACGATAGGAATGAGCTCATGTCCTAGCAGTTATTGTCCTCTATGAAATTATTAAATGTGGATGCGGCTCTATGTGAAACTAAGCCTTCCCTATGTTGAGAAATTGAGAAAAAATACGTGAAATTGAGTTTATGGTTGTACATAATAGTACCTGATTGACTACGTGGTGCCATTCTAAGTTTCGCAATCTATAGATTTTAAGATTGCTATTTATGATCTTTATACGAATATTGTATATGCATGAACTCCTTATCTGTACTATGTGTAGCCTCTGGGGAAACTACCCTATGAGAATTTTACAATATTCTCACCCCTGCTGTGTGTATTGTATCGTTCAGATCCACCAGATGCGTCCCTGTGTTCTTCTTTGACTCACCACAATGGGTGTGGCAATACGACCAGCGTTGGACTCCATGTACGCCGTCGGTTATTCTCAGTTCGTACATATATGTTTTTCGATCGTTCTTTTAGTACTTCGTGTTTGCGCAGACTTCGACCCCTCCTTCCCTTACAAGGGTGTGCCTCTCCATATGGCACATCCTGACGTGTTTGGAGTTCCCCTTGCTCCACCCGCACACCCGCTAGTAAGCACCCGTTTCTTCGTTCATTCTGACCTCTGAGGGCCCAGACGTTCCCGGTGGAGGTGAGGTCATCATACCGATGGCCAACGCTTCCTGTAAGTGGAGGCGATGTAACGCCCGATTTCTGCTATTAGAGTACAAATGACCGAAATGCCCTGAGATCATTTTCTTTTACCCGAATTAAAGGACAGCCGACGGCACTCCTGAATGGGTCAACTCAATATTTGAAAGGGATTGTACCTGTTATGTTGATATCGAGGTGAAAGTCTCGTTTTCTAAACTTTCGGCTCAAAATGACCAAAATACCCCTGCTCTACACGGGTAAAAGGTGCCGTTTGAGCCCGAATTTTTCCAGGAAGTTTAGAATGATGTTTAGAGTAATATTTGATGTTTAGCCGGCAGGAAGGTCCCGGGTTTAGTGCAAAATTACCATTTTGCCCCTAGAAAGTGTACAGTGAGCCTAATGACGCAATTAAGCAAACCTAAGCAATATTAGGCTCTAATCGAAGATTAATTTATTTCGATAATTAATCTAGAGTCAAAATAATTTATTAAGGTTAATTAGAACCTAAGATTGCTTAGTTAAACTCTAATTGCATTCTTTAATTCAAGATTCCTAGTCATGGAATCTTGAATAGTGTTTCTCTCCAATTCCTTAAATTAAGGAATTGTGCCATACCTCATTTGACTAAGAAATGAATTTAGTTTGTTAATCTAGTAAGACCACTCCTAATCAAGTCTTGAACAACCTTAATTACCCAATTACCTCACCTAAACACTTTCTTACAACTCCTAACCAAAACCTTAATCAAAGAAACACCTAAACACATCACTAAACCACAATTACATAAGCAAATTAATCCCCCCTTGGCTGTCCCAAATCTGGCCGAATTCTTGGCCAAAGAAAAGTGCCACATGTTGCTTGATTTATCACTCAAAGAGCCATGCCTTGCCCATACTTTGCCCATACCTCACCATGCTTTGCCCATGCCTTTGCCCATACTTTGTAAGAGATATTTTTCTCTTTCCTCCCCCTAAGGCCGTCAGCCATGCACCCTAAATCAGCCTCCATTGTTGCAAATTTTCTATAAATACCAAGCTTGGAAGAACTTGGTTACACTTTAGAAGCTTTGCCAAGTTCAAGCTTTCTTGCATTTTCTTCCTTTTCTCTCAATTTCTCTTCATCTTCTTCATCATTCTTCTTCCTTCAAAGAACCTTGCCACCACCATAAACCACCACAAACAACCATAAACCACCACTACCTCACCTTAAACCATCCCTCAAACACTTAAACTTTCCATTCCCAAGCTTAGAAACTCAAGGAAAAATCATCTTCCTTGAGCTTCCTCTTTGGCCGAATCCATCATCACTTCCAAGAGGAGATTTTGTCTTCTCAAACTCTTCAAGAATCAAGCTTTCTTTCTTCCATTTCAAAGACTTCCTTAGGTAGGGGTTATTTTAAAAGTTTTCACTTGTTTTCCTTAAAGAAAGTTCTAGTTTTCTCTTGGTTCAAACTCCTTTCTTCCTTTCTTTTCATTTTCGGCCAAGAGGCCATTTTATGAAAATAACATAAGCTTGATGATGAGGTTTCAAGATAAAGACTTGATGATGTCTTGTGAGAAACCTCTAAAGCTTGAAACAACTTGGTCTTGGACCATACATGCTTGTGTTTTTCTTTCTTTTCCTTGCTTATGCTTTCGAATTTCATTTCCTTTCTTCCTCAAAGGTTTCAATTTTCTCTTCCTTGGATGATTTCGGTTTCTTTAAGCTTTGTTTCAACAAGGTTTGCTAAAATGTAAAGTAGATCACAAAAGTTTTGTTAAAGAAAATTAATCCCATGTTTTCAAAGAGCTCTAAGCTTACCCTTGCCAACCTTAAAGTTGGTCGGCCGTTCTAAGAGTTTTACTCTAGATTGAAGCCCATGAGCAATAAAATAAAGAATATGACTTAGTTCTTATGTGTTTTATTTGGACAAAGTGTTGAGCTTTGTATTTATTTTCTTAAGCTTGATGATGAAGTTCAAACCTTAAGACTTCCTTGAAGTCTAGGTGCTAAGAACTCTAAAGCTTGCCTTATGATACATAATGGGTTGAGGTTTTATTCCTTTAAAGTCTTGCAAAGAGCTCTAGCTAAGATCTAAAATAAGATGCATTCATGTTTACTTTATGCCTTGCATAGCATGTTTATTTTGATGTCATCACTAAGTTCTCAAGACTAATTAATTGGACTTGCATTATCATGTTTAAATTTCAAGCTTGCATTTCATGTTTACATTTCAAGTCATCACTTAACCTTAAAGATAATAAAGAGGTTGCATCTCATATTTATTTTATGCTCTCACTTTACTTTCTAATGAAGAATAAAATGAGTGCATATCATGTTTAAAGTTTATGTCATCACCTAAGCCTCCTAGAGCTCAAAGGCTTGCCCAAGTATCCTATGTAAGGTTTTCAAGAAAATATTGGCATTCTTAAAGAAGCCATTTCGGCCTTGTGGTGATGATGATGGACTTAATATGAGTTCCTCTAATCACAAGTGTCCATAGTTTGTGTTTTGTAATTTTTCCAAGCTTAGGAGCACCTAAGCAACATTATGCATAAAATTATATACTTTAAAACTATTTTGCAAGCTAGTTAATTTAGCTATTGACCTTATGTGTAAAGGCATGATTTTAATGAAAGGATTTGAGTTCTAAAAGAGTTTTGAATCCCTAGAATTATTCCAAGAGAAAACTAGTAACTTGTATGCATTTTAATCTACAAGATTATGTGATTTTATGGGCTTATGATTTCGGTTCTGCCCTTCATGATTGGCTGCTGTACAAATGTTGTTCTAAGGTGTTAAAATGTGTAAAATTATGTTTGAGTGAAGGGAGGATCGATTTAGAGAAGTTAGAAAAGAATAAGTAACTTAAAAGGATCAAGAATGAGAATTCTAGAACACCTTAATGCAAAAATTTGCAAAACTGTTCCAGCATAATTAATTCAAGTGTAAATGGTTCATAATCAGTAGGATATGCATAAAAACCTTTCATAAATGATTAGGTATTAATTACTAAGCTTAAGGTGATGATAAGGACTTAAAATAGGAATTCTAGCACACTTAGACATGGCAAAATGTGATTCTGTCCAGCAAAGCTAAATTGAGGAAAAGTGAGTTATAACTTAGTAAACATGCCTAGGAATCCCTCATAATTGGTTTAGGGATTGATTATGAAGCCTTAGGCGAAGACGGATCTTAAAAAGGGTAAGAACGGAGATTCTAGAGCCCGTAAGTATATGATATTTTCTGCCCAAACTACATAATGCTGTTTGGAATTTTAAGTGTGCCTAAAACTTAGTGAGAATTTTAAGTAATGATCCCTTAGGTGTTATAAAAATCCTTAGTGAGGATTAGAATGACCGAAATATGAGTTTAAGACCCGTAAGGGTCACATCATAAGATACTATGAGATAGGAGGCCGAGTGAGCATATTTATGATGATGAACCTCGAGCATGATTATGATGATGTGATTATGTTAGTTCCTTGAGCATGAAACTTTATGTGCCAAATTTGATATGGTGATATGATGAAATGTTGTGTTTGAGATGCATAATGTTTCAAAGATATGAATGAAATTGAGAAATATGCTCATGTGAACTAGAAAGTTATTGCAATGAGAAAGTTCCATGAAAATGATGCATGTGACTGAAATTATGTGGCATGACTCAAATTTGAGGAAATTCGAGAGTAGCGTTATGCCCCGAATTTCCGTTAATTTGAGGGACAAAAAGAAAGTTTTTGAGAAAAATGAAGTTTAAAGTTATATGCCGAGACGCATTTCTCCTGCTGACGGTGAGGAGAAAGTAAACCCGTGGGGGTATGGACGTCGAGCCATAAAGCGGACAAAGTCCTGGTCTTAACTTAAGTCGATGCGTTTCGAAGAATGAAAGTACATGATGTTTAAGGTGACACACCGAGATACTTCTCCTTCTCGGGAGAAGGTAAAATCGTGAGGGCATAGACATTAGCCAAAGCGGACAAAGTCGCTGGTCTGACAAGTCGATGCGTTTCGAAGAAGGAAAAAGTCCCATGATGGGTGATCCTTAGGCCCCTACCCGTACTCTGGGAGTCGGGATTATGATGATTATGATTATGTTTATGATTTGCTTATCAAGAGGATAAGTAAGAACTAGTGACGACTAGTTAAGGTATGAGCTCATAGCCTAGTTTAAGGGGTGCGGTTACTATATTATTGGTGTCACAAGTATGAGAAAAGGAAAGATGTTCAAAGAAAAGTTTCATGCCACTCAAATGTTGTTTGAATTATTGTTTGATTTACCTAAAGTGCTGCCATGCATCCATGAAATATTATGTTGCATACATGCATTAAGAATCATTATAAAAGACATGGACCTTGGATAACAACCTTTGCGAAAACCTCATAATGAACCTATGCATGCTCAACCTTTTCATAATAAACCCAAGGTTCCTGGGACGTAAACGATGACACTAGGATAGAGGACTTCCCCTGAGATTCTTTAGCAAGAACTCTCTCACTCCTCTCTTTCTTTCCGTTACGTCTTCAGATATCGATGGCGTCGTTCGTGATTTTCATTGACCCGCCTACATGGGAGGTGCACTATGACCCCGAGCATCATCCTACCACTTCAAGGGTCATTGCGAGGTGTGCGTTTTTGCATACGTGGGATGCCCTTTTGCTTTCCCCGTCTCCAGCTATCGCTTCGATCCGACTTCACCTTTTTCGACGACCTGATCTTTGAGAGGACACGACCCAGAAGATGAGAGAACCGTCGTGCCAACCTTCCTCGTCGAAGGCACGGATATCCCGAGTATGTTCCCTATTCTTGATCAGAGGCTGATCCTTCGGAGGACTCTTCCCTTCGTTTCCTATGGGTCGCGAGGAGCGAGGACACAGTCACCCAGCCGAGGCATGCGAGGCGCATTCGACAGCGAGAGGCGACCACGAAGCGGAGGCCATGCGTTCCCTTGATTCCCTTGCTTAGATCTCCGCTTCGTTGGGCTATATCCGAGGAGCTTCGTCAGTTCGCGGGCTCCCCAACGAGGATCGGCGTCACCAATAGGCTTGGAGGGAGGGTAGTGATAGTTTGGGTGTTTATCTTTTGGGGATGTTTCATGTATTTGTTATCATGTTTCTTATTTTATGTTATTGTACTGCCAGCTTTGCCCACTAGTATGGGTAAGACTTTATGCTTCTGTTATATTCTGTTGTGATGTACTAAACTATATTATCTAATGTAATGAGGAATGATGTTTATGATGGATATGTTCTTTAATGCTTATGTTCTGATGTTTTATTTATTCTTCCGCTTCACGTTGTTTAGGTTACGCGCAAAGGCTCGCACATTGTTTTATATAAATCATTTCAAAAAAAAAAATTTACCCGTATTTTCCGCTAAGTATTTTATAAATGAATTTTAAGAGAAGTAATAACTAATAATTAGTCTTGATACATCCTAGGCGTATTGGGGTTAAATATTAGGGTGTTACAGGCGAGATTTGCAGAGGCTGGCATGTACATAGCAGTAGTGTAGTGTTAGGGCTTTACCAACCTAGAGCGATGTATTATTAGTTTTCTTTTGCTCGTTGTATCTATATGATATTTTGTCAGGTTGAGTATTTGAACAAGTTAGGTATTTTGGGGGACTAGCCTCGTTTGCTACAAAGTTTTGACTAGTTAGAGGTTGCTTCTGTTTCTTTTCTTATGATGTATATATTGTAACCAAAACATGATGTCCATCTATATGAATATGATTGTGGTAGCATGTGTATCTAAACTCCTTTATCATGTAAATTTCGACTAGTATAGATCAAGACCGCAAGTAATACTCTGCTAATCACGATATCAATACTCGAGTAACACATGGTAATTGGGAGGGTGTTACATTGTGGGTTACTGCCACACTTAGCTTGGTATTGAGCCTAATCAACTCAATATTTTGTTTGGTGTGATAGGAATCAATGACTTCGAATCGGCCTACTAGGAGAGTTGAAATGAAGCCGACATGATGGGTACTTTTCGTGAGATGGCCGCTGGATGAGAGAGAAAGCTACGGCGCTAAGGAATGATGGAAAGACTAACCGCAATGAGGAGCAACATCCTAGCTGGTAACCCCTTAGGAAACGAAGTGGATGTGGAATATCAAAAATTTGCTGAGTTTAGAAAGCAAATCCCCTAATCTAAAGGAGCTTTTAACCCCTGTAAAGAGGAATGGGTCAAGGCCATGGAGAATATTTCTCCTGTCTTCCTTGCAGAGATCCAAGGTGGCTTTTGCTACCTATATGCTAGAAGGCGGATGCGGAATTCTAGTGGGTTGGCACCAGGGGTTATTCGAAGCCTCCCAGACTTAAGTCACCTGGGATGTTTTCAAAGAGGCTTTCTACCACAAGTACTTCCCGCTTCTGAGGAATGCGAAAGAGTTAGAGTTCATGGCTCTTAAACAAGGATCTATGAGTGTAGCAGTACTGCCAAATTTGAAGAGCTCCTGAGTTTTCTACGATTTATCAATGAGACCAGATGAAGCTTGGAAGTGTATGAAATATGAAAGGGTCTACGCGAAGACATGAGGCGCTGTGAGCCTTTGGAGATTAGAGACTATCCTACCTTGGTAAATAAATGCAGAAGGCAGGTCTAACAAGAAGCTAGCAAGTTTTCAGTATGCACAAAACAATGCTAGAAGAGGATTAGCACCCCAAGGCCCTCGATTCAAGCACTGTCATCAGGCGGAGAAGATTTCCACCTAACAACAACGGAACAGAGGAAAACAACTTCAGTCCCCAGATGAGATGGGACGAGAGTGCCCTAAGTGTGGAAAACACCATGGGAATAGGCCTTGCTAGGCAACACAAATTGTTTGTTCGCTGTGGAAACCAGGACACAAGATATTCGAATGCCCCAATAAGAAAAGTCAGCAACCCGTCCCCAAAGCCACAACAACATGCATGCGTTTTCACTATAAGTGCCAAGGAAGCTTCTCAATCTTCGAATCTATCCGAGGTAAGTGTAAACTAAATGGTAATACCCTAGGTATAGTGTATAATTTGTGTGCCACTCATTCTTTCATCTCCCATGACTAAGTACAAAGTTACAATTATTATGTTTTAAATTGCCTTATGATCTTCTTGTATCTACTCCTCCTACTGGTCCTATTAGAACTTGTTATGCATACATGAATCTTCCTCTTCAGATAGGTACTAGGAGATTTATTGCTAACCTGTTTGTCTTCCTTGTCCAAGCTTAGATGTAATCTTAGGTATGGATTGGCTAGTACCCAATGATGTTCTTTTACATTGCCCAAATAGAGTTGCTATGTTTCTTTTTACCTCACTTTCTACCCTGTGATTCCTTTTTCTTTTTACTTAGACCTAGTGACACCTAACTCTAGTAAGGTGGACTCAAGGATATGTTCTCCTCTCAGCTAGTGAAACTGAAGGTGACCATGAGTTGAGTGGAATTCCAAGGTGAGAGAATATCCAGATGTCTTTCCAGAGGATATCCAGAATTCCCTCTGAAAGAGAAATTGAATTCTCCATTGAATTGATTCCAGGAATGGGTCCTATTTCAATTTCTCCTTATAGGATGTCCCCTTTAGAGTTGAAGGAATTAAAGTCACAAATTGAGAGTTGTTGGGAAAACATTTCATTAGACCAAGTGCCTTCCATGGAACCCCTGTTTTGGTAAAGAAAAAGGATGGAGGTATGAGACTTTGTGTGGATTATAGGCAGTTGAATAAGGTGACAATCAAGAACAAATACCCTTTGCCAAGGATCGACGACCTCATGGATCAATTGAAGAGGGCAACCGTATTCTAAAGATCGATCTTAGATCAGGTTACCATCATATTGGAGTTCGGGATGAGGACATTCCCAAAACTGCTTTTTAGGACTCGATATGGACATTATGAGTATAGAGTGATGTCTTTTGGATTAACCAATGCTCTTCCTGTATTTATGGACTATATGAACCGAATTTTTCGCCCTTACTTGGATAAATTTGTGGTTGTTTTTATAGACGACATACTTATCTATTCAAGACTGAGGAGAACATGCGAGCATCTTAGGATTGTGTTACAAATCCTAAGAAAAAGGAAATTGTATGCCAAGTTGTCAAAGTGTGAATTCTGGATGGAGGAAGTTAAGTTCCTAGGTCATATAGTGTCACGAAGGGGGATATTGTAGATCCAGGTAAGGTGGAATCAGGACTTCATTTGGATCAACCCAGTGAACTGAGATTCGAGTTTCCTGGGTTAGCAGGATACTATAGACGTTTATTATGGGCTTCTCTCAGATAGCCCTACCTTTGACTAAGTTAACCGAAAGAACACCCCTTTAAGTGGACACCAGAATGTGTTACCCGATCCTCATGAACCTTTTGAGGTCTATTGTGATGCTTCTAGTAAGGGTTTAGGATGTGTGTTAATGTAAACCGAAACATAATCGCTTATGCTTCTCGACTCTAAACCCATGAAGTAAGCTATCCAACACATGATCTAGAACTTGCAACTATGGTCTTTGCTCTAAAGATCTGCGACCCCATCTACATGGTGTGCAATTCAATGTTTTGACCACAAAAGTTTAAAATATCTTTTTGACCAGAAAGAATTGAATATGAGGCAAAGGAGATGGATGGAATTACTTAAGGATTATGAGTTCAGTTTGAATTACCATCCGGGTAAGGCGAATGTTGTAATGCCTTAGAGGAAACCTTAAGTGTACCATGTTTGATGATTAAAGAGAGAAACTGGTGGAAATCTTTAAAAAGCTTAGTTTGGATATGTCTGTGACCCTCAGGGTGTTATGTTAGGAAAAAAAGTAACAAGTGAGTTCAAAGAGCGGATTTTGGCTGCACAACATGAAGATTTAGAGTTTCAAAAGATTTTGAAGTCTGTCAGGCAAAGAGGTTACCAGAATTTACTGAGACCAGCAAGGTATATGGAGGTACAAGGATAGGGTGTGTGTACCCTGCAAGTGGTAATCTCAGAGATGAAATTTTAAAGGAGGCTCATAGGGGCGAATTCACTATACACCCTGGGATTAGTAAAATGTATGCAGACCTCAAGAAGATGTTTTGGTGGTCGGGATGAAGAGAGATATAGTAGAGTTTATTAGAAGGTGCCTAACTTGTAGAGGATTAAAATAGAACATCAAAAGCCATCTGGGACCTTACAACCCTTAGAAATCCAGAATGGAAATGGGAAAATATCTCCATGGATTTCGTAATGGGTTTGCCAAGGACGTCGGGTTATGATGCTATATGGGTGATAGTGGATAGATTAACCAAATTGCTCACTTTTTACCCATTAAAGCTAGTTATCCCTTAGATAAATTAGCTTCCTTGTACATCCAAGAAATAGTGAGATTACATGGTATTCTTTCTTCAATAGTTTCTGATAGGACCAAGATTTACTTCAAGATTTTGGAGCTTTCCAAAAGGCCTTTGGAACCAAACTTTGTTTAAGGCCTATCATCCTCAAACTGACGGACAAAAAACGTACCATACAAACCCTAGAAGATATGCTAAGGGCATGCGTGATTGAGAAAGGAAGTTGGGATAAGTTGCTTCCGTTAGTGGAATTTGCTTACAATAATAGCCATCACGCTAGTATTAGCATGGCCCCGTATGAAGCTTTATATGGACGAATGTCAATCTCTGTTATGTTGGTATGACTCAAGGAGGCAGGGTTGTTGGGGCCCAATTTGGTGAACCAGATGAAGAGCAAATTCAGAAAATTCAGAAGAATCCTACCGCAGAGTCGTCAAAAGAGCTACGCAGATATTCAGAGAAAACCTTTAGAGTTTCAGGAGGAGAACATGTATTCCTAAAGGTTACGCCAACTGCGGGTATAGGGAGAGCACTAAGGGTTAAGAAGTTGCCACCCAAGTTCATTGGGCCTTTTCAAATTCTTAAACGAATTGGTCAGCTGCCTACCAAATAGCTTTACCCCCACATTTATCTAATCTTCACAATGTCTTTCATGTCTCCCAACTTAGAGGTTATCATCCGGACCCAAACCATGTTATAGAACTCGAGTCCATACAGTTAAAGGATGACTTGACATTTTTAGGCCCCTCCTATTCAGATCGTTGATAGAGAAGTCAAGCTACTTAGAACTAAACCTGTGCATCTAGTAAAAGTGGCTTGGGGTGGACCGGAAATGAAGAATACACATGGGAGTTAGAGGCAAACATGAGGAAAGATCATAGGAACTGTTTCAAGGTATGAAATTTTGAGGGCAAAATTTTTTTTTTAAGATGGGTGGAAATATAATACCCAAGATATACATATATATATTAAAAAATTAAATTAAGATTTATTAGTTGGAATTTTAAAAATCCAATAAAGTAGAAATGATGAGTGATTCAATGATTCTATAAAAAAAATGTGAATAGTATTTTCGAGGGCCCGGCTCGCCAAGGACAGCTGAAACCCTAGATTAGGGAGGGAGGTGCCCGAAATTTGGAAAATATGGGAATGAGGTTAGAAATACTTAGAAATGAAAATTTCATACTTAGAATTACTTTTCGGGTAATATCGGATTACCGGGTATGGTATTCACCGTTTGGCAAAATTTCGTGTGCGATTTCTAACACCGAAAGCTAATTTAACCTTTACAAAATGATTAACCTTATCTTTTTACATTACATGAATGGCTAAGATTCAATTTTGAAATTTAAAATTGAATCATAGCCATCCTTTTTATCTTTAAAGATTAGAAACTATCCTAGACTATTACATAACATTATGACATCATTACTTATAAGATAAACATAACCCAAAGCTTCTCCAAGAAGCCAAACCATTCGGCCATTCAGGAGAGAGAAGCAGCAGCTGGTTCCTCCATAGCCAAGAGCTTGAGTTGGCTTTCAAATTCCATAAACCCTAGCTTAGAGCCATCAAAACCTAAACTTTCTTTCACTAAAATTGATCTACACTTCAATCTCTACCAATACAACCGATTAGAATTTTCAAACCTCATCATATTCACCTCATCCATCACTGTTAGAGGAGGGTTTGAAGGTGTTTTGGGAGTCTTGGAGTGGAGGACTCTCATCTTGAAGCAAGCTAGAGACAAAGATAGACTAGCCTTCAAGAGTAGGTTTTCTATAGTCCTTTCTCTTGAAATTTTTGCTAACCTGTTTGCCTGGTTTTATTTCGAAATTTTGATTGTATTTGGTTGATGATATATTGTTATTGATGTGTGAATTTTGGTGGTGGGTTTGGATGGTGTTAAAAAGGGGTTTTCACTAAAGGAAATCTGGACTAGGCTGCTGGATATCAAGCTGTCCTGCAAGCAGAAATTATACACGAATTTTCTGATATATTTGTGGGTGATTGCATGACCTAAAAAAATTATATGTTGTAATTGACATCTTAAAATAATTGTATAAATTTTCTTGGGTGTTAACTTTAAAGTTTACTACCTAAAAAAAATCAAGAACCGAATTGTAACTGATGCTGCCTTGGTTGTTGAAACTGAAGCAATAAAGTTGTCTGATTTTATTATCATAGCAAATGATTGAATTAACCCTTGAAATTTTTACCTAAAGTTAGTAACATATTGAAGTATCACTGTGAATTTTATTGTGCACTAATTCAATCATTTTACAGGGTTAAAAATTCCGAGAATCCGGGTCTGGTCTGTGAATTTGTGGTCCCTAACCACTAAATTTGTGCAATTTACTGAAGTAGCTAGAGAGCTCTACTTGTCCTGAAATTTTTACAGATTATTCTAGACATGTTGAGTGTCATGGAGAATTTTTGTGGCATATGAATTGGCCATTTGATATAAATAAAATGCTACTACTAGCATAGTGAATCAGCCCAAGTGCTGAAATGGTAGAAATGCACTAAAATGATGATAAAATGACACTTAGTCCAGGTATAAATTATATTCATGCATGTTAGTTACTTTAAAGAGTTGTTTATGAGATATAAATGAGACCCTAATGTGATTGAATGCCTACAAGTGATGTATGATATGCCTTGTAAAAAGAGAAATACATGATACGGTGGCATGACAAAAGAGAATCTATAACTTCTAACTAGGCATGTTTTAACATATGGGGAAAACAGAAACAAGGCTTATATGAGTTAAAGAGGGAAGGCAAAAGTAAGGACTTCCCTAAGAATTGTATGAGTCGGTAGACGTATCGGCTAGGAATAGAACTGTGTGATTCGGAAATGGAAAAAATGAAGTCAATGATCACGAATAGGAATGAGCTCATGTCCTAGCAGTCTATTGTCCTTTATAAAATTATCCACTGCAGATGTTGTCAATGTGAAATCAAGCCTTCCCTATATGAAAGAAAGAGGTAACGATATGAAATTAAGTTGGTTATTTATAAGATAATATGTATGATTATTATTGCTAATTCTATCAGCATTTTTGCATGGGACATAATATAATACCACTCACATGAATAACCTCATTAATTAGGCCTGTCTATGCTAACGGGATTACCCTACCGAGAATTTATAATATTCTCATCCCTATGTGCATGTATGTTGTATTGTGCTCAGAATCCAAAATGGACGTGATCTTCTTTCTTGATTCGCCTCAAGTGGAGGTGGCATTATGACGCAGAGTTGGATTCACTGTATGTGGTAGCGTATTCCAATTTGAGCATATATTTTCTTCACTCGTTCTTTTAGTAGCTCCATTTTCACTAGAGTTTGACCCAGGTTTTCCTTTTGATGGTGTGTCCCTTCACATGGCACACCCAAGCTGTGTTCATACCTCCTGCTGCACCACCTATGCCCTCTCTGGAGATGGACCTTCTTCATCCTCCTCCTCAAATTTCAGACCCATCTAGAGGTCCCACCGCCCAGGTGGAGGTGAGGCCATCATCCCGATGGCCAATGGTTTCGCTTAGGAGGATGCTAGATCTATAGGGACTTTTGACTTGTATGTAGTTGTAGTTAGTGATTGGGCGTGCCAAACCTTAGACTGATTTTATTTGAGGTTATAAGATCCATTTCTATGTGTATACGATTTTTGCTTCTTAATGTGAGTAGGCTAGGCTTTATGTTACCAATAGGTCATTTGGATAAAAGTCCCTATGTCGTATTGTAGGTGTACTACTACTTACCTGGTGGGGCATGTGTAAAGATAGTTGTGTACAAAATATATGTATATAGTGGAACTTTGGTGGTTGCTTTACCTTATGTTTTTATTTTATTGTATTTTATTTATTTATGTCTCTCGACTAGCCCATAGTATAATCAGGGAGTAATACTCTCCTAATTACGATGCTAATGCTTGAGTAATACAGAGTAGTTAGGAGGGTGTTACATTATGGTATCAGAGTCGGACTATCCTATAAGCCGAGGATTGGACCGACTATCTTCCTGTAGAAATTGTCATGCATTATGATTTTGTATATATATATATGTGTGTGTGTGTGTGTGTGTCCGGTTGTGAATATTGTGGGTTCCTGTCACACTTAGCTTGGTATTAAGCCTCGTCAATCTCAATATTTTGTTTGGTGTGACAAGAATCAATGACTTTGAATCGGCCTACTAGGAGGGCTGGAAATGAAGCCAACATGATGGGTACTTTCGTAAGATGGCGCTGAATGAGAGCAAAACTGCGGCTACTGAATGAAGGAAAGACTAAACCGCAATGAGGAGCAACATCCGCGGTAACCCTAGGAAACAAAGTGGATATGGAATATCAAAAATTTGCTGAGTTTAGGAAAGCAAATCCCCCTCCCCCCATTCCAAGGAGCTTTTAACCCCTCTAAAAGAGAGGAGATGGTCAAGGCCATGAGAAGATTTTCTCCATTCTTCCTTGTACAAAGATCCAAAGGTGGCTTTTGCTACCTATATGCTAAAGGCAAGATTGAATTTGGTGGGTTGGCACCAGGGGGTTATTCGAAGCCTCCCAGGAAGTCACCTGGGACATTTTCAAAGAGGCTTTCTACCACAGTACTTCCAGCGTTTGTGAGGAATGCGAAAGAATTAGAGTTCATGGCTCTTGAAACAAGGATCTATGAGTGTAGCAAGTCACTGCCAAATTTGAAGACTCTGCAAGTTTTCTATGATTTATCAACGAGACCCAGATGAAGCTTGGAAGTGTATGAAATATGAGGGGTCTACGCGAAGCATAGAGGAAGCTTGAGCCTTTTGGAGATTAGAGACTATCGTATTCAGGAAGTCTTAACAAGAAGCTAGCAAGTTTTAAGTATGCGCAAAACAATGCTAGAAGAGGATTAGCACCCCAAGGCCCCCAATTAAGCCTTCAATTAGCCTAGGAGAAGATTTCCACCTAACAACAACAGGAATCTAGGAAAACAACTTATCCCCAATACCAAGATGGGACGAGAGTGTCCTAAGTGTGGTCCTCATTTCATGCAAATCAAAAGAATTTAAGAAAGAAAAATACACATACAAACATATGACTGACTTGGTCAAATTTGTAACAAAATTGTAAAGAAAAATTATTAAAAAAATAGTAAAAAGAAAATCTTCTATCATCAATCATCTATTAAAATTATTAAAGAAAATCTTTACTTGAAATTAAAAAATTGAAATTAGTCTTTTTAAATATAGTGATGTGTTTTTTTAATTTTGTTTAAGATACTTTTGATTGAGGGATATTTGGCAAAAAAATTTCAAGAAATAATTCTATATTATTATAGGTATTGATATTATTTTAATTTTTAAATGCTCTAATTTTAATTTAGATCCTTTCAAGAAAGAGGTAGGATTGAAATAAATGAATGTGGTTTAAATTATTGTTTAATTCGTTATTTTTGTTGTGATCATTGAAAAAAAAATGAATGTACTAATTTTCTTTTAAAAAAACATTTGTATCTCTATTTTCTTTTTCATACGAATGCATTTATTGTAAAATCCATTTGATTTCAACATGTGTAAGATTTTATATTTTGTTATTTTGTTTTATTAGTAGTATAAATTGTATAAATACGATTTTTGCATATGTATTATATATTTAAAACATCCATTTCAAAATGAGAAAGTGATTTTATGTATTTAATTATACCATATTAACACAATATAAATAATGAATATATATAGATCTTATTCTATTAAAAGATATAGAATCAATAAATTATTATATCAATATATGTAATGTGCAATATTAATATGAATAATATTTGGATTATCCTATAAAAAAAAATATGGATGAAGCATGGTAATTATGAGATAAAATTTTAAAATGTCATTATTAATAGTTAATATGAAAATTGATAGAAATTGAGAGAGATAATCATTTAAGAATTAAAATAAAAAACAAATCATATATTAATTTTTCAAATAAAATTGTCGTTACATATATAAATCAAAACTTAAATTCCAAATATTAGGTAGAATGTATGTACAATATATATAGAATTTTTTGCACTAAAATAAACAAAATCTATATATATACATACAATGCCCTGAAGGGACGGAAGGAGAAAGATTAGGGGAGAAAGTAGGCAAGAGACCAACACTTATGCGGGATTAGTCAATATGAAAGATAAAAAATGCTTAAATTAAATATCGAAAGTAAAAAAAATTGAAGTGGCAGTAGTCATCCAAGATGTACAAGGAGAAGGGAAGATAATGGAAATAAAGATAGTATTGATTGAGACAGAAGCTCAAGGACTAGGCAAATCTCTTCTAAATGTGTGTAAATTTTGGGTGCCTAATAATTAAGTGAGACACTCGTTAAGACACAAGATTGAACTTTACAACAATATTAGTTACATGATTGAAACTATTACAACATTAAAAAGTTTGAAAATTAACTACAGTAACCCTATAGTGACTTTGTTATAGTAACCTTGTCAACACTTTTGTCTAATTAGAAAACCTAATTGCGAAATTGTTTACCAAATTTAATCTTCGTTTAGGTCAATCCAACAGTCATCTTCATTATGGTAGAATCATGTTGAAGGTTCCTAAGGATGAGGAGGATGGAAGCTTCTATTTTGGATGATGTCTTTTCTTTTGTTGAAGTAGCTTAGAATATCACCTAATTTCTAGGGTAAAGTCTTCTTTGCTAGAAGATGCACCAAAGGCTTGATAAAAATCTTTGACCTCTAATTCAAAATGCATGATTCTGATTAAAGGCTGATAAAAAAGTTTGGGGTGGTCCTTGAACCAAAGTTTGATTCACTCAGAGTAGCATTAGAGGCATCAAATCCTACCCACCAGTTGATGAATGCTTGTCTTTGGAGTATTGGTAATCTGTTTGTGTTGGCATGCTTTCCATATTTGTATTGCAGGAATCCCTGCTAGAGAAAATTTTGAGAAGTGGAGATCCACTGGAATTGGTCTAGATAAGGTTTATCATTTTTGAATGTCTGAAATCCATCCAAAACCTCTTATGGTAGGATTTTATTTATTGGTCCATAAAATTCCTACCATTGCACACTAATGAGGAAATTTATATGAAACATTTCTTTTGCAATAAATTAGCCATTCTCATTTTGATACAGGAATATCTGTACCAGGCTTGGACATAATCCCAATAATTATATCCAATTGGGTCAAAGTTCTAGGACAATTTTTCAAATTGTTTGGATTTTCCCAAGTCCCATAGGAGTAAGAACCTTTAGAATTTGGAGAGTTGAATGGGAATTTTGAGTAAGCTTCTTTCATTCTTGTAATGTTTGATTGATATTGAGTCTAAATTCACAAGAATAAATTCATATAATTATCGTGTTTTGTTTGTTGCAGAAGGTTTGAAATGGAATCCTTTTAGAAATATTTTGGGACATTGTTAGGTTTTTATCCCAACATTTAGGTTCCATTTAGACGGCTAAAAGCTAGTTAGTTGTATATTGGGTTAGTGATTTGTGCTTAGGTTTCTTTTTGGAAACAACCAATTCCTTCTTTTTAGGATTGATCTGAGGGCTGATTTTTCATCTCTTCAATAAGAAGAGCTAAGGATTAGGATTCATTTTGTTCTTCGAGGCTATCGGCCCAAGACATTTTTGGTAGATGGGAAAGACCTTGTTGTTGGAAGGCTAAAAATATATGAATTGGGAAGGAATAGTCAACCTTGGTTTGTTTGTTGGTTTGATTGGTTGAAGAGAAGCTTGATTTTTTGAATCTTGGGGGTTGACCCAGATTATGATTGCTGAGTGGATGACCAGATTGGATAAATGACCCTGCTTGTTTTGATTTTGATTATTTGTTTAGTCCTACAAGGACCAACTTCCCTTTCCTTTCCTAGAAGAGGAGGATTTTGTTGATTTTGGCATGGTACTATGATGTCCCTTATAAGAATTCATGAGTGAGGTAATTTGGAAGAAAGTTTGAAGTGTCCTTAGATATTCAATTTTAAAATAAAAAATACTTACAATTGTTTGCTATCTAGCAAAAATGTGTTTTGATGCAAGATTTTTGACATCTTTTTGTAAAATGTCTTTAGTAGATTTTCAATCCACTTTGAATAAAAACTTTTGATTTAATAAATCAGATTGAAATTTTGAAATGAGAACTATTGCTAAAACTTCTTTTTACAGTGAAATATTTTTGTTGTGCAAGATTCCAATGTTTTGAAGTATGTGCAATGACATTCTCTTTATTCTGGGTTTTTTGTTCAAGGATACCATCATAATCTATGTTAGATGCATTCATTTCAATAATTTGAAGGATTGAGGATTTGCAAGATAAAGACATGAAAGATATTTAATTTGAGTTTTGACTTTTTTTATAATATTGGTATAAATATTTGACCAAGGAGAAGGACACTTCTTAATATAAACCCCAAAATTTATTTCAAAAAAAATTATTTAGACTTTATTAATTAGAATTTTATGATTCTAATAGGGTTAGCCAAGATAAGAACGATTTGATGGACACAAAAAATATGAATAGTGACCGTGTCTACAGGCTCATCCTGGCCCACCAAAACCCCATAATTGGAACCCAGATATGCCGAGATTGAGAAAATATAATATTAAGGTTAGGAATTAAAATTTTAGACCCGAAATTTTATTTTGATAATATATATATTTTACGGTATGATTTTATTTCTGTAAAATTACGGTGTGTAGTTTCTTACAAATATATGAGAGGAAGTGTAAATGGTACACCTAGCTTGACAAGTGTGTGGCTTAAGCCACACCATTGCCTTTCACTAGCCAATAAGAATTGAACAAAAATTACAATATTTTTCTTCAAAGATAACATTTTCATAATTAATTAATGTGTATTATCCTAAATGAATAAAATAAAAAACTTTAGTTCCTCCCCCAAAATTCGGAACTTCCTTTAGCCATTTCCATTTTTCTTCCTCAAAAGCACCATAAACATGCTAATAATATTTAGCTACAACACCAAGCATCCATAGATTTTAGCATAAACCACATATTATCTCTTAACATCCCCAAATAAACTCTTTATAACAAATTCTCACCTCATCATATCAACAATTTTAGCGTTGTTCCTACCTTGTTAGAAGAGGATTTGAGAGGGTTGAGTCAATAACTAGGTGGAAAATTCTTGACGGGAAGCCAAGAACAAGAGTTAGAGTTGCAAGAGCCAAGTAGGGTTTTCTTTAACCTCTTTTCCCTTAAGTTGATTATGAAATTTATTTGAATGATTTAACTTGAGATTTTCAATTTTTTTGAATGTTTAGACATGAATTGATGTGTTTAATTTGGTGGAGTGTTTGGATGTTGTTAAAACACTCTTTTTCTCAAAAGAAGTTGTGTTGTGTTGCTAAAATTGAATTTCAAGCAGCAGATCAAATTTCATGATTTTTCTGACATAGTTGGAGATGTTATTTTGAGCTAAAATTTTTATATGATGAAGCTAATATAGTTGGAAATGTTTCCAGAAATTTTCTTGAGTCATTTTAAGCATTTTTACTAATTTTAAATATTGAAAACCAAAAGATTAGGGTTTTTATAACCATTAAGTTTGTAGTCCTGATTTTGTCTAATTTTGTTATCATATCAAAAGATCGAATTTTTAGCTGAAATTTTTATAGGGAATTGAGGACATCTCTAAAGTCCAACCATGAATTTTTGTATGATTTTATCTATTCATTTGATAGTGTAGAAAAACGAGACTTGTGGTTGTTCGCTGAAATTGAGTAGTTTCTAAACTCCGAAATTGTGGATTTTGTTAATATAGCTAGAGACCTTATTATGGTTTGAAATTTTTACAAGGTCTCATTGATATGCTGAACTATCTTTGAAAACTAGTTTTGCTCTATTTTGATCATGTTTAGAAATTTAACCATAATTACCTTTAGAATTGAAATTCTGGTAGCACATGGACTAGCTAAAAAGAGGATAAATTGTTTATGAATTGATCTCAATTGTGTTATGTGAACTTATTGATGATACTAGACACATATAGATATGAATATTTATTACAATTGCTTATATGTGCGAGAAAAGAACGAGATTATGTTTTATTTGGCCGTAGAGTAAATCTAGTTCAGGAGTAAATCTGACTACCCTTGAATTGAGTCAAGGAGAAAACCTGGCTAGGAAGAGTAATGTGAATTGGAGAGAAAATCCAAGGATCACGTATGAATATAAGCTCAATCCTGAAAAGTAGTCTATTGCCCTAGAGTGGTCTAAGCCACCATGGGAGGGCTAAGATCAGTCAAAGTAGTAATTGTCTTAAGTAGTCTTTTATCTTATGTGCTAAATGAATGATTTTAACATTGATATTGAGACCAATATGTTTAAGTTGAAACTTAACAATATATTCTTTATATGACTATGTATGTATATTAAGGGATTTAATGATAAAAGGAACCCACTTCGGAAGGGTGATTTTGAATGTTAAAAATGAACCTTGATGTATGTTGCATGACCACATTTTTCTTAAATAAACAGAAGTGGCTGGGATGATGACGATGACAAGGATTTTAATATGCATTTTGGGGATCCCCTGAGAATTTTATGATTTTCACCCCTATGTTTTGTGTTTCCATGTCGTCTCCAGAATTGCTGGGAGATATGAATCTGTCGCTATAGAAGAATTTGATATGTAGTAGCCCAATAGTTAAGTTTCTTTTTAATGTTATTTTGTTATGTATATATGTGTATAATTATATAAATAGACAGGTATATATTAAAGCTAATAGAAGAGCTTTTTGTACTTGGATTTTTATTTAATGAATACTTTGCTTCCTTTTTCACATGTTTTTGTAGAACAACGAATTAGTTACTATGTGAATCAATCGAAATTGCTATAGATCTTTATGTTCAGGTCTAAATTATAAGTAACAACTCTTAAGTCTAATGTTATGGCTTAAGAATGATGTTATGTTTGGGAGGTGTTAAACTTAAGATGTTGATGAAGAGGTTTAATAAGATTATTAAGTTGAGGGAAGAAATTGAGACATAATTAAGAGGCCTAAAAATCATTGTAATTGATTTTTGTCAATGATTTGATGTGGAAATTTGTCAACAAATTGAATTGCTCGATCAATGGGAACAATTGTTCCTTGATGAATATTGTGACCTAAGAACCTGATCTTAGTCTTGAAAAGTTTGATTTTGGTTTTAGACAACAAGATCATTTTGCTTAATAACTCTAATGAATATATTGACATGTTTGAAATGGTGATCTATGGGCTGGGAATGGATAAGACATCATCAGTATAGACAATGACAAATTTTGAACAAGAATAAAAATATCATTCAAGATTCTTTGGAATTTAGAAGGAGCATTTTTTAATCCAAAGAGCATTACATTCCATTCATATTGCTCAAATGGGACAGTGAAAATGGTTTTGTAGCGATCATTTTCTTTGATTTGGATTCTGCCAAAACCTAGATTTCATGTCAAATTTTGAAAAGATCTTAATTGAATGTAGATGATTCAAAAGATTTTTTTTTGTTTTTGTTTGGAATAGGATATATAATCCATTGAAGAGCTTGATTTAGAGGATTATAGTTGATAACTAAGCAAGGGGTTCCATGCTCAATTTCAACTTGTTTATTGACGTAAAAAGAGAACATGACCAAGGGATCTTGCTTTTTATAATTAAACCTTTTGTTAAGAGATCTTTAATCTCTTGTTTACAATAAGCAGGAATTTCTGTAACACCTAAAAATTATTTTAAAAATTAATTTGAGATTTATTAGTCGTAATTTCAAAAATCTGACATTTTAACAATGATGAGGGTGGCCCAACGAAAAAAAAATCTCAGGCGGGGTAATAGTAACCTTGGGCCCTAGCGTCGAGACTTGAAACCCTAGATCCGGGATCGGGAAATGCCCAAGACTGAGAAGAGAGGGTTGAGGTTAGAAATAGTTAGGAATGAGAATTTATACCTAGATTTAATTTCGGGTAATGTTTGATTACTCGTATGTTTTACCCGTTCGGTAGAGTTTCAATGTGAAGTTTTGACAACATACAAGTTACTTGGTGGCCAAGTAACCTTTACCATCCACTTTATGCCAAGTGGATGGCAAGGATTAAAACTTGAAAAGCATGTTTTAATCTTGACCTTTTATTTATTATATTTTACTCGGAAACCAATATTCGTCGCTCGTGAATTTCCGTATTTTAACCAAAAAAGCTACTTGCTCCCCAAGTTAAAGTGAGCCACTCATCTTGAGCCAAGTGGATGGCCAAGATTCATTCTTTGACCAACAAACCAAATCTTAGCCATCCATTTCATTATTTCTTTTTGAAAAGGAAGAAATACTCATTTTGACTACATTTAATACCAAATAAAGTAAAAGCACCAAACCTTATCACCACCACTCCATCATTTTCGGCCAAGAGGCTGAAAACACAGCCCTTCCATTGTTCTTCCTCTCAAACCTCCATTAACAAGCTTCAAGCTTGCAAAACCTTAGCTCAAAGTCACTAAAACACCAAGGTCCTTTCACAAAACTTGTTCTACTCCTCATAATCTATCAATCTAACCGATTGGAATTTCATTTCCTCACCATTTCTCACCTTGATATCTCACATCCTCACTGCCTAAGGGACGGTTTGATGTTGATTTGGTGGCCTTGAAGTGAGCAAGATCAATCTTGGAACATCCTTGAAGCCAAGATCTCTAAAAGCCACCAAAGTAGGGTTTTCTTTGGCATTTTCTTTCCAAATTTATGCTGAACATTTATTATGATGGGTATTGGTCCAAAATTTCTGATTATATTGGTTGATAATAGGTTGATATTGATGTATTAATTTTGGTGGTGTGGTTGGATGAAGTTAGAAATCACTTTTGTGAAAAGAGATTTTGAACCTTGCTGTTGGATTTTTGGTTTTTGTAGTTGGTTGCCACTAATCAAGAATTTTCTGAAGCAATTGTGTGTATTTTCATGAGCTAGAAAAGATATATGTTGAAGCCAACATCCTAAGCTAGTTCCACAAATTTTCTTGAGCTCTGATTGTGACTCCTAATGCTTGAAAAAAATCAATAACCAAAATGGTATAGATGATGCTTGAAATTTTGGAGAGAAGCTGTAAATTTGTCTAATTTTATTAACATAGCAAATGATTGAATTATACTCATGATATTGTCAATATCTCTAAGTATACCCATGATTTTTCTTTTGACCTGATTCAATTATTTGCTAGGGTTAAAAATTGTGAATCTGGTTCTTAACTAAGTAGGAGGGTCTCTGACCACTAAAATTGTTGAATTTTGTTATCATACTTTACTCTGAAATTTTTACAGGACCTTATGGACATATTGAGGTGTCATTGATAAATTTTATAGCCTCTGATTTGATGGTTTGATATGCAAATAAATTGTGCTATGAACATGTGAAATCTCCATTGTGTTGGAAAAGAATCAAAGACTTGAATTGATAATGTAATGGCATTTTGGTTCTAGTATGACATGAATACTTGATATTAAATGTTTGGCCATGTGACTTGTGACACATCAATGCATGCTAGAGGAATTGAAAAGTGGTTTATGAGGTTTGATTGAAATTATACTGAATGAATGCCTACATATGGCTTATGCATGCATTTTGGAAAAAGAAAAGTGAATAATATATTGAATTAAGTTCTATAGCCACTAGAAACATGAGATCTTCTTTGACTTGTCAAGGGCAAATAAAGAAACATGAGATCCTTTTTGACTTGTCAATGGCAAATAATGAAACATAAGATCCTTTCAACTTGTCGAAGGCAAATAGAGAGGGATGAGATCTTTCGACTTGTCGAAGGCAAATAGAGAGGGATGAGATAAGTTCACTACATGTATTATATGCATACTCAAGTTACTCTAAATTGTCTGCCTGAGATGAATTACTATTAGTTGGGACATTATGATATATGTGTATTAAGTGAGTGAAGGATAAAAGGAATCTACTTCAAAAAAATAGTTTTTTTTTTAACTTTAAAATGAATCTTTGATATATGTTGCATGATCACATTTTCCTAATAAACCAAAGTGGTTGGGGCGATGACGATGACATTTATGATTGTGTAACTGTAGTTACCCTACTGAGAATTGTGTAATTCTCACCCCTACGTGTTTGTGTTTCCGTGTCACCTCCAGGTTGATCCCAGAAGGCTATCAGGCTACACTAAAGGAATCGACGCAGTAGTTAGTGTTTTTATTATGTTGTACTTAGTGGTGTGTATATGTTTGTAAACGAAGTAGAGAACATGTATGTATTCAAGCTCATAGAAGAGCTTCATTTTGTACTTACTTATGAAATAAATAAATGTTTTGTTTATTTGTTGTATATATTTAATAGAACCATGAATTATTTACTACTCGACTTGATCAATCTTGCTATATATATTTAAGAAAGATCGCAAATTAATAAGTAACAACTCTCAGTACGATGTCATGACTTAAGGATGGAATTGTACTTAGGGATGTTACAATTTCTCATTCATTTGAATAAGTCTTCCTTTGGTAGGGATTTTTCTTTGAGAAACCCTTTTCATAAGGGAGTTCCACTATATGTTTTTTCCTTTACCAAATAGCATTTGGGAGATCAAAATAGATTGATGATTGAATTTGTTCAAGAGAGAGACTAGAATCATTTTTGAATCATAGGTTAGGACAATTGAGACTCAACATGTTTGAAAGAAATTTTTCCTTTTAGAAATTAATTTTTTTTCTTTGAGCTAAATATGGTTAAGAGTTTTGGTGATAGGTTTTCTCATGAAAAGAAATTTAACTTCTTTTCCTAAGTGCCATATAATGATCTCATCATGAAATAGGAGGCAAGAGAAAATGGATTTAATGAAAAGTGACCCTAAGATTACCTTATGCTGGATATTTTTCATTAAGGAAGGGTGTTTCTTCTGGAATTCATGGTTTTGGACAATAACCTTTGGAAGTTTGTATTGGACTTTTAATTCATGCTAAGCTGTCTGGAGTTTTTGAAATATTTTGTTGGAATAAGTCCTTTTTGAATGCAATTTGAATCTATGTCTGTCAAATAATGCCCAATATCAAGGACAAATTCACTAACCTTGATCTTAATCTGGATGTAGAATTTCTGGATCTTAATATTTCCATTAATTCCAAAAATCCCTGACCATTAGGAAATTCTCATCTAATGATCCAGATTTGTTGTTTTTGAATATGGATATGGACTCAGTACTTGATGAGTCTTGGTTAGTTTCATCAAATTTGATTTGTTTTATAATATTCTTGTGAATTTCTTCTTGTCTTTTGATTTCTCTGATTTCAACTTTGAGATTCTAGATTTCATGTTGAAAATCTTGGATTGTAACCGGATTAAGAGTTTTCTTTTCCAATCTTTTAAGAGTGTCTTTTAGATTGAATTGATTTGTCGTAAGAGTTTGAGCTTGTTTTGTTTTAGAAGAATTGGCTTCTAAAGCTCTTTTAATTTGGTAAGAAAGATTTTCTTTTGCTAAGGGTTAGGAATAGCATTGATGACTTCAAACAATAGGTCTTGTTCTCTTGTTAGGACATTAATCTCATTAGGAGATTTTGATTCTCCTTTAGAAATAATGTCATCATCCTAGATTTGGGCAAGATCTTCAAAAGATTCTTTTCAGATTCTTCTTTAGACGTTTAGTTTAAAAGATTGTTAATTTGTTCTTCCACTGTGGGTTCAAGTTTTAAAGCAGAAACTTTTCTGAATCTACAGGATTTGCTCATGTGCTTAGGCTTGCCACAAGTATAGCAAATAATAGGCGGTTTGTTAGGAATTTTTATGTCTATGGGAGGTTTGGATTTGAATTCTCTTTTGAGTTTTCTTAGAGGAGCATTCTATTTGACCTTGTGATATTTGGATTTTGGGTAATATTTTGGATGTTGTGACTTTGGGCGAGGCTTTCTTTTTAAATAAGACAAAAGACCAAATGGTCAATAGATCTAAAGTTAGCTAGAGCTTTGCATTTAAAATTTGATAATAATTCAATAGATCTATCCTTCCACACACACACATATATATGATAACCTCCATAACTTGATATAGAGGTTAGTAAGGTATATATTTTGTTTTGAACAATAAACTCCCCTCTCTCTTTTTAAACCAATTTACTCCCTTCTCTCTTTTCAAAACAATTTATGATTGTAGGCAATTTTATTATTTTATTTTACTCATATTAGTTACTCCTGTAATTTTTCTCTTTTCTAATTAATATTTACTCTACTTAAATCTACAAAAAAAAAAAAATTCATTTTTCATTTTTTTTGTTTACGGTGATATTTTTTATGTTCATTTTTAACTTATGTAATATTAAATCATAAAAAGCTAGGTAATACTATTAAATGTTGAATAAGTATATATATATATTAATAACTCATTAATTATTTTAAAGTTTGCATGGTATTAAAATCATATTAAATTCAAATTGTATAAAACTCCATGGAATATCATTTGTACTCTCTTAACTGAATTATAAAAGACTCATCCAAAAAACTGCATTACAAAAGAAACATCAAATTAAATTACTTGAGTTTATACTATATTAATATTACTCAAACGTTCTTTATAAAATATATATATATAAACACTATTTTAACAACTCATGTATCACACTTGTCTTTTGTCATTTTATTTAATATGTTTTCATCATTCATGTACTTTTACTTGTATATGTGGGGTCTAATTGTTTGCAATTATAAAAATAATAATTTATTGAATCAATATAATATATTTACCCAATGTATGATCTTTCTTTAAACTATTCAAGAAAAAATAGGAAAAAGAGTAGTATATATAAAGAGTGGAGAATGAATATTAATTAAGAAAGAGAAAATTTAGAGAAGTAATTAATGTGAGTTATATAAAATGACAAAATTGATTAAAATTGCAAGTTGGTTTAGGAAGAGAAAAAGGGTTTATTGTCCAAACAAGATGTTTACTTAACATCCCCCGCGCTTTATGGATTGACCGTCCCTACAAACCAACACTGTTTTTTAGCGTGCTTTGTCCTCACTCACATGCTTCTTAGAAAACTTCTCAAAAGGTCACCCATCCTCCAAGCTAAGCATGCTTAACCTTGGAGTTCTTTAGTACTGTGACCAAAAGAAGATGTATCTTGTTGGCATAGGTAGTACAAATCAATTCATATAAGTTATCCTCAATTGTATAGTCCCATACCCATACAGCTTTAGGATCCTCTCATTCTAGTGTGTTATCGGTTCATTCATGTACCTCTCCGCTTAGAGGTCTTGCCAGGAGCCACTCTTTATCCGTGCCTCTTGCACTAGTGATCACTCCCGCCTCATTATCATCCCATTACATGCCCACCAGCTTCCGCCTGGTTCGTCCTCGAACCACACCACACGGGAGGTGTAGGCTCAATACCATTTGTAACATCCCTGTTGCTTTATGGATTGACGAATGTCCTCACAAATCAACACTGTCTTTTCAGCGTGCTTTGTCCTCCCTTACACACTTCTTGGAAAACTTCCCAGGAAGGTCACCCATCCCAAAATTACTCCAAGTCAAGCACGCTTAACCGTGAGGTTCTTCGTGATAGGCTACCGAAAGAAGATGCATCTTTGTTGGCATAGGTAGTACCAATCAATTCATATAAACCATCGTCAACGTATAGTCCCATACCTATATAGCCTTAGGATCCTCTCATTCCTGTGTGTAATCGATTTATTCATGTACCTCTTGGCTTAGAGGCCTTGCTAGGAGCCGCTTTCACTGTGCCTTCTTTCACTAGCAATCACTCTTACCCTCGTCACTGAAGCGTTACATCTAACAACTAAAAATTAGTGCTCAGTCCTAGCTAACATGAGCTTCTATCTATAATCTTATGGTCCTTGGCAAATCACGTCCCCGCGACAAGCCTGAATCACTAACTAGGTCCCGTTTTCTTTGGTTCCTAAAACCTCTCCATGGTTGTTTACGGGGTTCCCTCCATCCTATTTAAGGGATTGCCTCCATGGCCGCTTGGTACACCGCCTCCTTGGCACTTAGACTACCAAGGTTAACTAGTTTCTAAACATGAATTGTAACTCTAGTCTAATAAACCTCATCATATGTAACTTAATTGTAACGGGATAAAATCAACAATAAACTCATAGTACTCTAAGAGCTATGAATCCATGTAACTCTAAACTTAACCTTAGCATAATCATGGCTATGAAATCATGCCTAAGGGATCACCCATTTATAGACATTTTGATTTCCAAAGCCTATAGAGTATGTAGCCACTAATTGTCATGAATCATATGAAGATTCGTACTATAAAATCCTTTTGATTGGATTTCTAAACCATGTGTCGAGCTAATATACTTTTCATAGATAATTCTAATATCATACTTTTATCTCTAATTTCATGCTTAATAATCATCATGCATAAAATATATATATTCATAATGATGGAAAACTCGTTGACTCACTATCTAGTCTCTAAATCATGAAAACCAATTCTTTTCTCTAGTCTTGAATTAAGTTCTACTCGAGTTTTGAAGTCCTATCATATAAGCATACTGTCTCGAAATCATTATGGAAATCATGAAATCTCTAAATATAAACATATTCATATTCTCACTTTTTAGCAATAGATGGTCCCGTTAGTTTTTTTTAAACATATATTTCATGCTATTTCAAAAGTTGAAATCTTCATAAACTTGATAGATCAACAAAAATCTCTAAACTCTTTGAAATGTTCTCTAAAATTATGCATTTACGCCACATTTTTATGAAAATAACTCTAATAATTAACATAGAGATCCCATGAGTAAATCCACTCACCTAGAGGGATGGTAAGGATAGTGTCAACACCAACGGAGCTCTGGGGAGGAGGGATGACACCAAGGTCTACCATAACAACCATAAACTCTAGATTAATCGCTAAAAATCCCTAGTTTGCTCTAGATCAACTCTAACAACATTGGAGGAGACCTCCCACCTGACAACAATGGAGAATAATAACAACCTATACTCTAAGATGAAATGGAGGAAGAGATAACAAAAACTAACAAAATCCTTACCTTCGATCTGGAGGATGAAGATTTGGTGCGGGATTGAGAGGAAATGAAGAAAATGTGTTGGAGAGAAGGGTTTCAAAATGGGATGAAAATCCTGAGTTTGAGGTATTTAAAAGAGTAGGGTATCACTTAAGAAAATGCATTGTTCACACTACTTCTGCCCCTTGGCACAACTATAGCAATCAAACTGCACCCATGCCCCCCTCTGAAACACATGAGACGCCAGAGCACCTGGAGTTCAGGATCGCCATTCCCACACTGCGATATAGCGGTCCAAGACCGCTATGGCAATGACAATGAAAAGTAACATTTACCTGTAACTAATAAAGATTAAAATGAATATGATAGAAAGAGGTAATATACACTAGAACAAAATGACATATTAATTGGATATTGTTGATAATCTTATCACCAAATGAGAGTAAAATGGGATAATATGATAATATATAATTAAATAAAAAAAGTGGGAATGAATCATTCTCACTTAAGATTTGAATCTAGCAATATATGGAACAATTAACATGACTTTAATCCAATATATGGTTTAGACGAAGATATCATACTAAATTACAAAATTAAAAAATACAGAACAATTGTTATAAAGCGCAAGCACACGGTTAATAGGAAAAAATGATAAAAAAAATACCATACCATAATGAATTTGAGCCCAAAATTGCAATAATGAATCAAAATAAAAGAAGAATACTAATTGGATGCATTGTACAAATAAATATATAGTGACAAAGGAAGATAACATATGCCAAATTAATCATAGGAAAATAATGTTGTATTTCTCATAAGTTATCTAATTATAATTATTTATTATTTTGATAATTTGATTTAATTTATTAATTATGATGTCATAATAAAATAATTTCATACAATATTACAATAAATTGGTATGATATTTAGAATTTAAAAAAAATTATGTATAAAGTTCTTGTTGAAAGAGAATTTGCCTTCTGGAAAAATCATCGGCAGAATGAATTCTTAATTGTATTATTATAAGATTTGATTAAATTTGCAAGTTATTTGGATTTTATTTCACTACACTTAGCTTTTAATTCAAGTCAAAAGTTGTATTTAAGTAGTGTTGCTAGAAGTTTAGTAAAAGTTAATTTTATATTTAATATAAATTAGTAAAATTATTAAATATAAATTTAAAATATCATTAGCAGCAATATATTAATTACAAATATAAAGTAGGAATGGAATGGCTAACTATTAAAATAACTTTAAGAATATTCTAAGAATATTGCAAATGAATACAGCTAACCTCGAGTGACAATAGTAGCCAGTCCCCAAATTTACTAGTAACTGAATTGGTATTACTTTTCTATGTTTAACAATTTCGAACAAGTGACTGGATCAAAAAATAACTAATTTGTGCAGTAAATTAAGGTTTTATATTTATCACGCCAATAGCGTTATTGATAACTAAAAATTTAGAATGCAGTGTTTTTTTTTTATTGTAAGATACATTTTTATTAAAACAACGAACATATCGATAATCTCAGCTGAGTATTTCCTCCCCACCTGATTTAATCTACTTCATTTTTTTTTTTTTTTTGTCTATGTTTTTCAAGTTGAGGGTGTGTTTGGTATGAGATAAAACTAAGATTAAAAATTTTATTGATGAGTTTTATGTGAAATTTTATAATTAGATTCACAAATCTTTTCACCCAATTTTTGCGCTCATAACAAATATACCGTGAAGGTTGAAATTTGTTTTCAGTTAGAAATGCATTCGGTGATAAACTTAGATAGCAAAAGATTGTTGATCAGTCAAACCTGTCATGCATTCAAACCATGACGTTAAAAATATTACCAAACATCAAAATGCAATAATTTCTCACAGCATGCGAGACCTACCTGACACCAACCTCTCTTCAATAACAACCCAAGCTCCCATTTATAACCTCATATAACTTGCGAATTATATGAGTAAGTCTCCACTAATCCAAAAATATTTGCTGAAACCTCAGGAAGATGACACAAGGTGATTCAAATGGTAGTTCCATGCAGCGTGCCGCATATGCTAGACGTGTTCCTACTCCAGGGACAGCAACAATACTTGCAATAGGCAAGGCCTTCCCTAGTCAAATCATCCCTCAAGACTGCTTGGTGGAAGGCTACATCCGTGACACAAAGTGTGAGGATGCACATATTAAGGAGAAATTGGAGCGTCTTTGTAAGTGCAATTACTTATTTAATTTCTTATCTTACATATTAGCTAAGTAATCCAACCTAAAATATTAACACTTCTTCTACGTGCCTTACTCCGAGGTGAATAGCAAAAATTGGTTAATCTAGCAATATTTGAATGAAGTTGCGAAAGGAATAACTAATTCATTAATGCCATTTACTACAGCTTCCAACTCCTTGCAGAGAATAATTGGCATATTTGGCACTTGGCACTTCCATTTGCAACAGCTAAACCAAAAAACTTACGCACAGCTAAATCACTCATAAGAGAGTAAAGAAAGTAACTTAATCTAGACTAAACAACAAAGTTTTTCTGTCTTCGTTTGCCATCTGCCAGGTAAGAACACTACTGTGAAGACAAGATACACAGTAATGTCAAAGGAGATCCTTGACAAATACCCAGAGTTGGCCACAGAGGGCTCACCAACCATAAAGCAAAAGCTTGAAATAGCAAATCCAGCGGTAGTGGAGATGGCAACCAAAGCTAGCCTTGCCTGCATCAAGGAATGGGGAAGGCCTGCTCAAGACATCACCCATATCGTCTATGTCTCTTCAAGCGAATACGCTTACCAGGCGGTGACCTCTATCTGGCAAATGAGCTTGGCCTGAGGAGTGACGTTGGTCGAGTAATGCTCTATTTTCTAGGCTGTTATGGTGGCGTGACTGGCCTAAGGGTTGCCAAGGACATAGCAGAGAACAATCCCGGCAGCCGGGTTTTGCTGACTACCTCTGAGACTACCATACTCGGTTTCAGACCCCCCAACAAGGCTAGGCCATATGATCTCGTGGGGGCTGCTCTTTTTGGTGATGGAGCTGCTGCTGTGATAATTGGAGCCAACCCTGAATTGGGTCTAGAGTCTCCCTTCATGGAGTTGAATTATGCTGTCCAGAAATTCTTGCCTGAGACACACAATGTGATTGACGGGAGGCTTTCTGAAGAGGGTATAAATTTCAAACTGGGGAGAGACCTTCCTCAGAAGATTGAAGACAACATAGAGGAATTCTGCACAAAGCTCATGGCTAAAAGCAATATCAAGGAGTTCAATGACTTGTTCTGGGCCGTTCATCCCGGTGGACCTGCTATTCTCAATAAGCTAGAGAGTACACTCAAATTGAGCACTGAGAAGCTAGACTGCAGTAGGAAGGCACTAATGGACTATGGGAATGTTAGCAGCAACACTATATTTTATGTCATGGAATACATGAGGGAGTATCTGAAACAAGGTGGAAGAGAAGAATGGGGCCTGGGATTGGCATTTGGTCCAGGCATTACTTTTGAAGGCATTCTCTTGCGCAGTCTGTAATCTTAAATAAGAATTGGCCTTCAGATAGTATTAGGAAGATGTACTAGATGGTGTTCTTTTCAGTGGTTTTAGATCTTTTTTAAACAATAAACTAAGTCTGATGTAACAAATTACTTTATGAACATCAGGACGAGGAAAAATTATTGTACTAACTAGTTTAAGTCCTCCATTCTTATTGCCTTTGTTATTTTCTTGTCTAAATTTAATAAAACCCGTCCAAGAGACAGAAGTTTCAATCTGTGCCAATGCCTCTGTTCCCCATCATATTCCCCAATCATAATTTAAAATTTTGATGCATCATCTTTTAAGTTTTGGCCCTTCGTAACAAAGTTAAATCTCTAATTGATTTTTTTTAAAAAAAACCCCTAATTTACTCTGCTACAACATTGACTGTTATTCTGTTGATGCCACGACAACTCTGCTCCGCACGTCACTCGATGCTGTTCTTGTGTACTACATTGACTCTCATTGTAAGGCAACCAACCCCACGTCCCAATCTCTACTTCTATTCCTGTGGCTTTATGTTATTTGCAATGGATGGTTTAAATTCTTTTGACCCCACACAGGTCTCTTGGGATACAATTAATCCCCTCAAAATAAAATTTGTTGCTGCCATCATATGCCTGGATCCCATACAGGTACGTGCCAATATGGCAATATTTCATTCAGTGTAGGGATAGAATAGTTATTGGTCGATTATAACTCTTAATTTTTTTTTGAGTTTAATTTTAATGCTATGTCATCCAATCAAATCCTGTCGTGAATTTTGTGGGTTTGGCTAAGTTTATTAGAATAAACAAAGCCCATAACTCAAACTCATTTTTGATCCCAAAGTGCACGATTTGCACCAAGGGAATCTACCCCTTTGTTATGGGTTTTCAACTACTTTGAAGAATAAGTTTTGGACAAAGACAAGATGTGAAAGAGGATTTTATTGATAAACAAGAAGGAATTACAACACTTTAACATCAAAGCATCACAAGAAATTTTGGATAAGAAACTACACCTAAACTAAACTAAAAAGAAGAGAAAAAAGAGAAGAAAACTAAAAGATGAAATGTAAAGTTGTGTTGTGTTCATTCTCTATTCTTTTAAGGCTCTATTGAGTCCCTTTTATAATTATGAAGGCTTTTCCTTCACATATTAGTGTAGAATAACCGCCTCAAGTGCTTGGTAACCACTCCAGATGAGGCTGAAACTCCGCTGGGTTGTAGATTCCACCCCTTAGATCTAGGTCTCAGCTTATTGGTAATGTTTTCAAACTGATGGTAATGTTCCACAGCTGATTGGAATGTTCCACTGAATTGCATGGCACTTGACTATTCCCAATTATAACCATTCTAACACGTGGCCCACATGCAATAATTGTATCTTCTCCATTTGACACATAAGCCCACTAATTACAATAACTTCCTCATTCTACCTTACAACACATGGCAACAAATCATGTGAATAGTTAACATGCAATAATCACTTCCTTTACGTGGTTAATTACCACACACAATCGTGGGCCCAGTTACTCATTTTTTGGTGATAACATATGCCCTCCTACATCCTTCAGCTGATGATGAACAAGAAGAAAGGTTAAGTGATGCATTTGCTCAAAAGGATTTAAACTTTATATTTCCTCATAGCTAACATGTTTGCATTAGCAAATTAATCCACCAAAATCTAAAGGCCACTCATTAAAATACTCTTCAGTGTAGACTTAAATTTGCCCACAGCTGACTTAAGGATGCATTTGTAGCCACCACGACTAACAAAGTTGCTGAACACTACGACAAAATTGCAAGAACCACGTCAAGTACTATGAACAACAAATTCTTGTTTCTATAGCTTTTAAACAACGGCCCGCACCAAGAAAATTTAATCTAATGACTACCGTTGCTTTAGCATTGTATGAAACCAAGGATTATCAGCCGAGTCAACTTTTAGTCGCTTCTGTAATAGATGAAATGCATGTTTTTTCGAGAAATTTCCTCCAGACAATGAAAACAAATCAACACATATTGAGCCATTGGTCAACCAGATGAAGTGATATATCTTGGTTGACTTATTGTTTGAGGTGGAGATAACCCCATGGTTGCTCTTGCAATAAAATCGTCTAGTACGGTGACATGACCCTCCTAACTATCATTAGTCGTGCCATTGCTCTTGCAATCAATTGAGTCATAATCATTAGTTGAAACTAATTTTGGTATTCTGCCTTTGTTCCATAACCTGGACATTTAACCAAAAACAAATGAAATTACCATGGCTAACCCTAGGCTTTTATTCTCTTGGCTAATGGCTAATATTGCTCTTTTGCTTCATAGCTTAAGCCTATCTTAGCGTTAGCAATCAATTGAAACCCAAAATTAGCCATTAAGGCAAAACAAAATCAAAATGTTACTTTTAATATTAACAAAAATGCCCCCGCTAATTTTTGGGTAATGTTAACAACTTCTTTAAAATCGTCACTACATATCATCCAAAATTAAGGCATGTTTTTCAATCATTTTCATTCAGCCGAGTTATAATCCTCAATCGAGACCGACTCTTGTCTTACATCTTCTATTTCCTTCTGTCCTTATTCTTTCTCATTAACAAATTGCTCCATTCTGAAGCTTTAATTGTTAATTGAGTAAAATGAAACTCAGAGAAATCAACCTTTTCCTTAGCCGCAAAAGCATATTTCCTACAACCATGGCGGCAAACTCAGCTCGGTAATTTGACTTTACATTTCCTCATCATCTTACTAAACCTTTCCAAAAAATTAGCCACAAGCTCGCCAATTTGTTGCTTAATGTTCATAAGATCGATAGTAACCCTTGCTCCTTGATAAAAGCGATCATGGAATACATGTTCCATGTCTGCCCAAGTAAGCATTGAATTTGGCAATAAATTTGAATACCATGTAAAGGCCAAACTAGTTAATGATAAAGGAAATAATTGCATCCTTAAGAACGTTTTGCCTTGCTTCACATTGTGCAATGAAATGGCTAACATGTTCCATTGTGTATTTCCCATCTTCTCCAGAAAAAGTAGTGAAATTAGGAACCTTGAATCCATGAGGGAATGGAACTACATCCACCCAATTAGGATATGGCTTGCAATATATAGGCCTCTCCAATGGCTTCAACTAGATCCCATAATTCCTTCTCATAACATCAGCAAGCACATTAGGATCTATCGAGCTTAAGCATTTCCTTTAGATTAGCCGCACAACTTATATTAGCCCGAGGAACATCCCACGGCCAGGTTGCAAACTCCACTTGGGATTCGATGTTCACGGCGAGTTTGCAAGTTCCATCATTCTGGAGTTCCTGAGAGATTGCAAACTCCACGACTGATTAGATGATTGCCTCCCCAGGATTATAATTGATATTATTCCCACTAAATTCACCATGTGACATGTACATAGGGGAATTTTGTTGAATTTCTTGCAATTCATCTTGCACAATTAATTTCACAGGATTTAACAACTATCTTGACAATTGCTCCATCAAGCCATCAACACCCATTTCCATTTGTTGTTGGATGAAGAAGTCGACATACAATCGGGTCGCTTTCTTCTTCATCAACACGAATGTTCTTAGCAGAATTGGGAGACATAGCAGAATGTATTTTTCGCTTGGAGGAAGCGGTAACCGTGGCTGACTAGTCATCACCCCAACGTGTTCCCAGGACATCGCGTACACTCAATCCGCCTTCATCCTCACGGCGTGTTGCTTTGGCGTAAAAGATGTTGCACTGTCAGGACTCATATCCATGATCTTCTTAAATTGATTTTTTCACACAAAGCCTTCAAGATGTCCCACTGGGCATGCCAATTTATGTTGTCGTGAATTTTGTGGGTTTGGCTAAGTCTATTAGAATAAACAAAGCCCAGAACTCAAACTTACTTTTTGATCTCAAAGTGCAGGCGATTGCACTAAGGAGGGAATCTACCCCTTGGTTATGGGTTCTCCAAATACTTTGAAGAACAAGTTTTGGACAAAGGCAATATGTGAAAAGGATTTTATTGATGAACAAGAAGTAATTACAACACTTCAACACCAAAGTATCACAATAAATTTTGGATAAGAAACTACACCTAAACTAAACTAAAAAGAAAAGAAAAAAGAGAAGAAAGCTAAAAGATGAAATGTAAAGTTGTGTTGTGTTCATCCTCTGAATTTTAAGACTCTATTGAGTCCCTTTTATAATCATGAAGAAGCTTTTCCCTTCAGGACATGTTAGTTTAGAATAAACCATCAAGTGCTTGGTAACCACTCCACAGTGAGGCCTAACTTCAGGCGGGCTTAGACTTTATCCTAAGACCTAGGTTTTAGCTGATTGGTAATGTTCCATAGCTAATTGGTAATGTTCCACGACTGAATTGGTAATGTTCCACGACTAATTGCATGGCACTTGACTATTTCCCATTATAACCATTCCAACACATGGCCTACATGCAATAATTGTATCTTCTCCATTTGACACATAAGCCCACTAATTGTAATAACTTCCTCATTCTCACCTTACAACACATGGCAACAAATCATGTGAATAGTTAATGTGCAATAACCACTTCCTTTACGTGGGCTAATTACCATACACAATCGTGGGCCCAGTCATTTTTTGGTGATAACAAAATCATTTCAATTGGATGACTTTTCAAGTATTAGATGTGAGACTCAACTACTTCTATTGATATGATAATACATCATTAGATAACGTGCAAAAATTTTTTTTTCTACTATTAGCATTAGGTATATATATTTTACTTAATTATAATCAAAGGAAATACCTGAAAAAAAATTATAATCAAAGGAAATCTATTACTATTAGTAAAGATGATTCACTTTTGTAACTTTTTTTGATATCTTATAATTCTATTTAATTTTATTTTGAAGTCCATGAATTCAAATCTTCTTCACATTTTCTGATTTCTTTTCCCACTCACTTTTTCTTTTGAAAAAAAAAACTACCTCACCTTAAGTCATTTACAAATAAAAAAATATTTAATAAAATTTAACATTTTATTATTATAGAAATATTTAGTTTTATTAATATTTAAAAGATAAAAAATGTGGCTTGAATTAGTGCCAGTCAAGCCACTAGTAGCTATGAACCAATAAACCATAAAAAGAAGAGTAAGGAAGACAATGCCCTTTCCTAATATACTATGAATAACTCTACACTTGAAAAATCAAATCACTAGCTAACCTAATTGAAAAAATGAAACGACTCAACAATGAGTATTTGCTTAACATCTTCAACAGAGAACCAACACTTCAAGTCTTCAACACACATAGACAGAGAAGAGAAGTAGGTTTAAGAAAACTATATCCCAAATCTAGAAGTAGTGATGATGGTCGATGGTGAAGGAGAAATGGTGATAGACCCTTGTCCTAGACGGCGAAAGGATGGCAAGGTGGAGAAAGTGCAGAAGGATGATGCTCATCACGCGACCTTCTTGCTATTGCTTCAAGGTGAGCCTTGTTGTTACGATGTGTAACACCCGAAAATTATTTAAAAATTAATTTGAGCTTTATTAGTAAGAATTTAAAATATCTATAGTTTTAATAATGATAAGGAAATCCAATGGATGTGTAAAAAAATATGAATAGTGACTTGCTGCCCTGGCCCATCAGCAGTCTAAAACCTTAGAACCTTGACCAAGAGATGGCCGGCATTGAGAAAAGAGAGGGTTAAGGTTAGACATAGTTAGAAATGAATATTTTATACCTGGAATTAATTTTTGGGTAATGTTTGATTACTCTGATATGGTGTTTTACTCGTTCATAAAATTTTGGTGTGTGATTTTTAACATTTAAAGATAGCTTAATCTTTAAGATTGAATAATGGTTATCCATTAAGGCCAAGTGATGCCAAGATTTAATCATGACTAACAAGATTAAATCCTAGCCATCCATTTCTTTATTTTCTTTTAAAGGAAGAAATCGATACTTTACTTATATAATTGTTTAACCTATCATAAGACAATAATTAAATACCAACCTTATCACTCCAAACCCTTCATGTTTGGCCACCATAAAGAACCAAACAGCCTCCATTATTTCTTCTTCAAGAACATCAAAACAAGATTCAAACCTTAAAAATCCTAGGCTAAACTTGCTAAATCCTCAAACTTCCTTTACTAAACTTCTTCTTCTCATCAAGATCTACCAAATCAACCAATTGGAATTTCAATTCCTCATCAATTCTCACTTTGATATTCCATTCTTCACGTTTAAGGGAGGGATTAGGTGCTGTTTGGAAGGTTTGAAGTGAAAAAAAATCATTCTTAGAGCATCCTTTAGAGCCAATATCTCTAAAGCTCCAAAAAGTAGAGCTTTTGAATCTCTTTTGCTTCAAATTCATTTTTCTAGTCTAAATCACTTATTTAATTTGATATTTTTTGTAACACCCTAATATTTAACCCCAATACGCCTAGGACGTATCAAGCTAATTATTAGTTATTACTTCTCTTTAAATTCATTTATAAAATACTTAGCGGCAAAATACGGGTAAATTTTTTTTTTTTGAAATGATTTATATAAACCAAAGTGCGAGCCTTTGCGCGTAACATAAACAACGTGAAGTGGAAGAATAAATAAAACATACAGAATATACACATTAAAGAACACATCCATCATAAACATCATTCCTCATTACTTTAGATAATATAGTTTAGTACATCACAATAGAGATATAAGAGAAACATAAAGTCTTACCCGCATAGTGGGAGAGCTTGCAGGACAATGGGAAACATAAAGACAAATACATGGTAATAATCCCAAAGATAAACACCCAACTACCACTACCCTCCCACTCCAAGCCTACTGGTGACGCCGGTCTCCGTTGGGGGATGTAGCCCGCGACTGACGAGCTCCTCGGATGTAGCCCAACGAAGCGGAGATCTAGGCATGGGAATCGAGGGGACAGCGTGGCCTCCGCGTCGTGGTCGCTCTCCTGCCGACGCGCCTCGCATGCCTCGCGGTGACCGTGTCCTCACTACCTCCTCCGTGACCCATAGGGAACGAAGGGAAGATCCCTCCGAGGATCAGCCTTGATCGAGTACGGGAACATACCTGGATATCCGCGTACCTCCGACGAGGAAGGTCGGGCATTACGGTCTGCCCATCTCTGGGTCGTGTCCTCTCGAGATCGAGGTCGTCGCCAAAGGGTGAAGTCGGATCGAGTGATAGCTGGAGACGGGGAAGCAAAAGGGCGTCCCACATATGCAAAAACGCGCACCTCGCAATGACCCTTGAAGTGGTAGGACTGATGCTCGGGTCATAGTGCACCTCCCATGTAGGCGGGTCAATGAAATCACGAACGACGCCATCGATATCTGAAGACGTAACGGAAGAAAGAGAGAGAGGGGTGAGAATTCTTACTAAAGAATCTCAGGAGGAAGTCCTCTATCCTAGTGCCATCGTTTACGTCCCCAGGACCTTGGGTTTATTATGAAAATGTTGAGCATGCATAGGTTCATTATGAGGTTTTCACAAAGGTCGTTGTCCAAGGTCCATGTCTTTTATAATGATTCTTAATGCATGTATGCAACATAATGTTTCATGGATGCATGGTAGCACTTTAGGTAAATCAAACAATAATTCAAACAACATTGTGTGGCATGAAACTTTTCTTTGAACATCTTTCCTTTTCTCATACTTGTGTCACCAATAATATAGTAACCGCACCCCTTAAACTAGGCTATGAGCTCATACCTTAACTAGTCGTCACTAGTTCTTACTTATCCTCTTGATAAGCGAATCATAAATATCATAATCCCGACTCCCAGAGTACGGGTAGGGGGCCTAAGGATCACCCATCATGGGACTTTCTCCTTCTTCGAAACGCATCGACTTGGTTAAGACCAGCGACTTTGTCCGCTTTTGGATGGCTCGACGTCCATACCCCCCATTGTTTACTTTCTCTTATTCCTAGCAGGAGAAATGCGTCTCTGTATAACTTTTAAACTTCATATTTCTCAAAAACTTTCTTTTTGTCCCTCAAATTTGACGGAAATTGGCGGCATAACACCTACTCTCCGAATTTCCTCAAATTTGAGTCATGCCACATAATTTCAGTCACATGCATCATTTTCATGGAACTTTCTCATTGCCATAACTTTCTAGTTCACATGAGCATATTTCTCAATTTCATTCATATCTTTGAAACATTATGCATTTCAAACACAACAATTCATCAAATTATGCATATAAAGTTTCATGCTCAAGGAACTAACATAATCACATCATCATACGTGTGCACGAGGTTCATCATCATAATCATACTCTCTCGTCCACCTATCTCACAGGATCTTATGCTTTGCCCCTTTCGGGCTTTAAACTTGTATTTGCATTATTATTACCCTCAAGGGGTTGGCACTTAAACTTTTCCTCTAAAATTTGAACTCACCAAGATTCCACTCACTCAACATAAAAGGGAGAAAATATATATCGTTTGCTTAAGGGGCTCTAAAATCTCCATTCGCGACCCTTTTAAGATCCATCTTCGCCTAAAACTCCATAATTAATTCTTAGATCAATTATGAGGGATTCCTAGGCATGTTCTCTAAGTTATAAACCACTTAGATCTCTTATCATCATCTTATACTTAGAAATTAGCACCTAATCATTTATGAAGGGATCTTGTACATGTCTTACTAATTATGAATCATTTATCCCTGAATTAACCATTCTAGAACAGATTTGCACTTCTTTGTATTAAGGTGTTCTAGAATTCTCATCTCAAGTCCCTTTTTAGTTACTTATTCTTTACTAGCTTCTCTAAATCGATCCTTGCTACACTCAACATAATTTTACACATTTAACACCTTAGAACAGCATTTATACAGGAGCCAAACATAGAACCAAATCATGAACCCATAAGATCACATAATCTCTTGGGTTGAAATGCATATAAGTTGCTAGTTTTCTCTTGGAATGTTTCTGAAAACAAAAGGTGTTCTGGTAATCGATTACATGTTCCTAGTAATCGATTACCAGGAGCTCAATTCATTCTGGGTTTTCAAAAACACCGGGAATCGATTACACATAATGGTAATCGATTACGTAGGGTTAAATCTGTTTCTGAAGAGTAAAGAACATTTGGTAATCGATTACATTATAAAGTAATCGATTATAGGGTTTCCAGAAGAGGTTCTGGGCATGAAAAGCCGCAGTAATCATTACACTGCCTTTGGTAATCGATTACGAGAACCAAAAGTCCTTCAAAACCTTTGGGTAATCGATTACATGGGTGGTAATCGATTACCAGAACCTTCAAAATTGAGAAAACATGATTTTGACACATTCCAAACTATTTTAACCTCTTGAGACCTCATAAAACAGTTTTCCAACATTTCCTTGAAAATCATTCATGTATTTTACAAAATCAAACCATTGTTGGTTCATACCAAAACTCATCCATTTCTTTTTGAATGGAGTTTCCTTTTTAGGATACTTAGGGCAAGTCTTTGAGCTCTAGAGTGTTTAGGTGATGACAAAATCTTAAACATGCCATGCACTTTATTTTACTCTTCATTAGAAAGTAAAGTGAGAGCATAAAATAAATATGAGATGCAACTTCATTATTATCTTTAAGGATTAAGTGATGACTTGAAATATAAACATGAAATGCAAGCTTGGAATTTAAATATGGTAATGCAAGTTCATTCATTTACTCTTGTGAAATTAGTGATAACATCAAAATAAACATGAGATGCAAGACATAAATTTAAACATGAATGCATCTTGTTTTTGTCTTAGCTAGAGCTCTTGCAAGACTTTTAGAGGAACATAAACCTCAACCCATTATGCATCATAAGGCAAGCTTTAGAGTTCTTAGCACCTAGACTTCAAGAGAAATCTTAAGGTTTGAACTCACCATCAAGCTTAAGGAAATGGACCCAAAGTTCATCACTTTGTCTAAACAAAACTACAAGAACTAAGTCATATTCTTTATTTTATTGCTCATAGGCTTCAATCTAGCGCGATTCTAGAACGGCCGACCAACTTTAAGGTTGGCAAGGGTAAGCCTAGAGCTCTTTGAAATCATGAGATTAACTTTCTTAACAAAACTTTTGTGATCTACTAGACATATTTTACAAACTTTGTTCAAATCCATAGAAGAAAAACTGAAAATCCTTAAAGGAAAAGAGGAAGAGGAAAAACCGAAACTTAAGCCAAGAAAAGAAAGGAAATCCAAGCATGTATGGTCCAAGACCAAGTTGTTTCAAGCTTTAGAGGTTTCTCACATGACAACAACAAATCATTATCTTGAAACCTCATCATCAAGCTCACATTCTTTTTGTAAGAAGGCCTCTTGGCCGAAAAAGAAAGAGGAAGGAAAAGGAGTTTGAAAACCAAGAGAAAAACTAGAACTTTCTTGAAGAACACAAACAAAAATCATCAAAACTTAACCCCTACCTTAAGAAGTCTTGAAGAGATGTAAGAAAGCTTTGTTTTCTAGATGGAAGGAGAAGGAAATCCTTTTGGAGTCTTGAGGAAGAAATCAGCCAAGTTGAGGGAATTTGAGAGGAATGAGAGAATTTGCAAGAAAGCTTGAACTTGGCAAATGATCCAAAATGTAACCAAGTTCTCCAAGGCTTGGTATTTATAGAAAACTTGCAATATGGAGGCTGAAATGGGAGGGGAACCCGGCCTTTTGGAGGAGGAGGAGGAGGAAATATCTCTTACAAAGGTATGGGCTTAGGCATGGCAAGCATGGTTGGAAGCATGGGCAAGGTATGGCCTAAAGCATGGGCTTGAGTGCATCACAACTCAACATGTGGCACCATTTTGGGGACAGATTTTCGGCCTCCTCATCAGCCAAGGGGAAGGGATTTTTGTTCATGTAATTGTGGTTTAAGGATGTGTTTAAGTGTTTCTATGATTAGGCTTTTTGATTAGGAGTTTGTAAGCAAGCGTTTAGGTGAGAAAATGGTTAATTGAGGTGGTTCAAGACTTGATTAGGAGGGTGATCTTATTAGATTAGTAATTTAAAATAATTCTTTTGGTCAAATGAGGTATGGCTCAATTCCTTAATTTAAGGAAAGAGAAGAGAAACACTATTCAAGATTCCATGACTAGAAATCTTGAATTTAAAGAATACCGTTAGAGTTTATCTAAGCAATCTTAGGTTCTAATTAACCTTAATAAATCATTTTGACTCTAGATTAATTATCGAAATAAATTAATCTTCGATTAGAGCCTAATATCGCTTAGGTTTGCTTAATTGCTTCATTAGGCGCACTGGACACGTTCTAGGGGCAAAATGGTAATTTTACACTAAACTGTGGATCTTCTGCTTTACTAAACTTCAAACCTTGCTCATAAACATCATTCTAAACTTCCTGAAAAGTTTGGCTCAAACGGCATCTTTTACCCGTGTAGACACAGGAGGGTATTTTGGTCATTTTGAGCCGAAGTTTAGAAAACGAGGTTTCCCCCTCGATATCATTCATAACAGCATAATCCCCTTCAAACATCGAGTTGACCCATTCGAGGGTTGCCGGGCAACTGCCCTTTAATTTCAAATGACCTCAGGGCATTTCGGTCATTTGTACTTAACAGGAGAAATTCTGGGCGTTACATTACTCCCCTCCTTAAAAGAATTTCGTCCTCGAAATCGTTACCTTAGAAAGCTCCTGATACTTCATCCGCATCTCGGATTCCAACTCCCATGTGTACTCCTCCGTCTTGTCTCGTCCCCACGCGACTTTCACCAAAGGAACAGACTACTCCTCAACCGCTCACACCACGGTCCACGATCTCGTTGGTGGGAGTGTTGAAAGTTAGGTCCCCCTCAACTGTACATGCTCTGGCTCTAACACATGGCTAGGGTCGGATTGATATTTTCTAGCTTGGAGACGTGAAGACGTCATGAAGATTTGAGATTTGGAGGTAGGCTATTTGTAGGCGACCGTCCCGACTTTCTGAAGGATTTCAAAGGTCGAGAAATCGGGACTCAATTTCTTGATTTTCATGGCTCTACCTATTCCTGGAGTGGGAGTTATCCTCAAGAAAACATGCTCACCTTCTTGGAATTCTACGCTTTCGCCGCTTGTCCGCATAGCTCTTTTGTCCGCTTTGAGCATCAAGATTCTATCCTTGATCATTTTTATTTGCTCTGGTTTCCCTCACTACATCCCCCAAATGCTTTGTTCTCCGAGATCATGCCACACAAAGGCGACTGACACTTCCTTCCATACAAGGCCTCGTGCCATATCGAGACTCGCATGATACCTTGTTATACGCGAAGTCGATAAGCGGAGGTACTTATCCCAACTCCCTTTTCTATCCAAAACACATGCCCTTAGCATATCCTCCAATGTTTGGATAGTTCTTTCGATTGTCCATCGTTCGGGGGGAAGCCGTGCTTAAGCACAACTTAGAACCAAACGCCTTTTGAAAGGCTTCCCAAAAACGCGACGTAAATCGCGGATCTCCGTCCGAAATTATCGTCGATGGAACTCCGTGTAACCTTACTATCTCTTGGATGTACAACTTGGGCCAACTTATCTAGGGAAAAGGTTAACTTGATGGGTAGGAAATGGGCCGACTTGGTTAACCTTCCACTATTACCCATATAGCGTCATGGCCCTTGGGTTCTGGGTAGGTTGGTCACAAAATCCATAGATATACTATCCCACTTCCATTCGGGGATAGGCAAAGGTTGCAACATTCCTTAAGGCTTCTGTGCTCAATCTTCACCTTTTGACAGACCAAGCACTTACTAACCCAGGCTACTACGTCCCTTTTCAATCCGGGCCACCAAAACATCTTCTTTAAATCCTGATACATCTTGGTGGCACCAGGATGGATGGTGAAGTGGCTTTTATGGGCCTCCTCCAAGATACTCTCTGAGGTCACCATCTTGCGGACACACATCCGCCCTTCAAACCTCCACAATCCATCTGCCCCTTGCTCAAAACCCTTAAGCTTTCCAGCCTTACCGCCCTAGAGTTTCCCTAAACTCCTCATTTTCTACTTGTGCCATCATCACCCTTTGTTTAAACCCACTTGTTACTTAAGATGACACATCTTTACACTCTTTTCTGTTATTGACATCCCCAAATTCATGTCCCTAAACTTCTCTATGAGCTCAACTTCCTTGACCATCATGTGGGATAAGCGTAATGATTTTCGACTCAAGGCATCGGCAACCACATTGGCTTTGCCGGGTGGTAACTTAGGCCGAAATCATAGTCCTTTAGAAACTCCATCCACCTTCTTTGCCTCATGTTTAGCTCTTTTTGATCAAAGAGATGCTTAAGACTCTTATGATCGGAGAAAACTTCAAACCTCACTCCGTACAAGTGATGCCTCCATATTTTCAAGGCAAACACTATGGCGGCTAACTCTAGGTCATGGGTAGGGTAATTAACCTCATGAGGCTTGAGTTGTCTAGACGCATAGGCTACCACTTGCCTATTTTGCATCAACACACATCCTAAACCTTTTCCCAAGCATCACAATATACCTCGAAGGGTACATTGGGGTTTGCAAAACCAAAACTGGGTCGAGGTCAACCTTTCCTTCAACTCTAGGAAGCTCTTTTCACAATCGGGATTCCATGAAAACGGGTGTTCTTCCTAGTTAGCTTGGTTAGGGAAGAGCAATCTGGAAAAACCCTTGATAAACCTACGGTAATAGCCTGTAAACCCAAAAGCTCCGTATTTCCGATACGGTGGTCGGTCTATCCCAATTCATTACAGCTTCTATCTTACTAGGGTCAACAGCTATACCCCCTTTTGATACTACATGTCCCAAAACTTCACTTCCTCCAACCAGAATTCACACTTAGAGAGCTTAGCATACAACTTCTTCTCTTTCAACACCTCTAAAACCAACTTCAGGTGACCTTCATGCTCCTCGTGAGTCTTTGAATAGATGAGTATGTCATCTATGAAAACAACCACGAATTTATCTAAATAGGGTCTAAAGATCCTATTCATATAGTCCATAAACACGGCGGGTGCATTTGTCAGTCCAAAGGACATCACCCTTAACTCAAAGTGTCCGTACCGTGTCCTAAAAGCGGTTTTAGGTATATCCTCATCTCTACTTCAATTTGGTGGTATCCGACCTCAAATCAATCTTGGAGAATACCACCGCTCCTTTCAACTGGTCCATAAGATCATCAATCCTAGGCAAAGGGTATTTATTTTCACCGTCACAATTCAATTGCCTATAATCTATACATAATCTCATGCTCCCATCCTTTTTCTTAACAAACAAATCCGGGCTCCCCACCCTGAGGCACTAGGTCTGATAAAACTCTTTTCTAACAACTCTTCCAACTGGGTTTTCAATTCTTTCAACTCCAAGGGTGACATCCTATACGGGCTATCGAGATAGGTCCCGTTTCCAACCAACTCGATGGAGAACTCCACCTCTCTCTGGAGGAACTCTGGATCTCATCAAATACCTCGGGTACTTCCTTACCACAGGAATGTCATCTATGTTCTGCTCAAAGTCTACCTCGTAGCGGCTAGAAGGACATATCCCTTGGTTTTCTCCACTACAGAAGACATCTACGACATTCACATAAAGTTTCAAGGTTTGACTAGTCTTGCTAGGGGATGACGAAAATAACAGATTTTGTATGACAGCCTAACAACACATGGTTAGCGTGAAGCCAATCCATGCCAAGGATTACGCCTATGTCTTTCAAGGGTAAACAAATTAAATCTATGACAAAAGATCTATTTTCAACGGAGATGGCAATTTAGACAACAGTTACATGTATGTACAGGACGGTTGGTAGGAGTAGAAACAACGAGATCAAAAGGAAGCTTAGAAACTTGCAAATTTAGAGACTCGACACTAGCATGTGAGATAAAGAATGAGTAGCACCAGAGTCATATAGCACAATTAAGGTCTACCATTTAGTTCGCACTTACCTTCGATGAGGTCGTTGGATCCATGTGCGTCCTCCGCGTGAGGGTAAAGACTCGTCCTTGGTGTTGCGGTCCTGGGATTCTGACTTGACGACCCTCCATTACTTTTGCAGTCCTTCATAGTGGCCGAGCTTGCCACATCTAAAACACACTCCTTGCCCAGCTGAGGCAGGACGGTTGCCATGATTCTTTCCACCGGGGCACTCCACAGCTTGTGATCTGGAAGAGGAGGGGCTCTTGGGGTGCCTTGTTCTTGTTCCCATTGGGCCCTCCTTGTTGATTGTTGTTGTTGTTATTGCGAGGACCGCCCATTCCGCCTTGTTGATGGTTGCGGTTTCGCCGTGGGGTTGAACGGCGGCCTTGGGTGTTGCCGAGATGGTTGATTGTTGGGTCCTCTTTGTTGTTGTGGTTGATGATGTTGTTGCTTGAACTGATTGGATTGGTAGGGATGGTAGTGGTTCCTCACTTGAGTCTGATTTGATGGCTTGAACTTCTGGGCTTTAGGTCCGAACCATCTGGACGATCCACCCTTGCGGCACTCATCTTCTTGTGCCCTTCTTCCATGATTCGGCACTTGTTGACTAGGGTCGGAAGTCCCTAATCTCCATGTGTGCCACAGCAAAGTTAAGTTCGGCCCTTAGACCGGCCTCGAACTTAACACACTTCCATACCTCATCGGGTTCCCTTGGAAAACTCGTGAGAACTTGATCAACTCTTCAAATTTCGCCGTGCACGGCGTAGACATTCCACCTTGGACCAACTGCATGAACTCAATGTCCTTGGCGTCTTCACGGATTCTGGAAATACTTCTCATAGAAGTACGTCTTAAACAGCTTCCATTGATGGCTGCGCCCGTAGCTTCTAGCAGCCTTTGGTGCCGTCCACCAAAACTCAGCTGTCGGCTTCCATCATGTAGGCAGCAAAGGTGACTTTCTGCTCCTCCGAACAGGTAACCACAGAGAGATCTTTTCCATGTTCTTGATCCACTCATCAGCCTGTCCGGTTCAGAGCTCCACGAAGGTTGGGGATTAGCCTTGCGAACTCCCCAAACGGGCTTGTTCCAGCTTCACCAGGGGACCTTGAGCAGTCCCTTGGTTGATTCATGCGGTCGAACATGCGTTCCATCGCCCTAGCCATTTCGCGTACAGCTCCACCTCATCCCCTCGTTCACCGGCGTCGCGTTCCCATTCTGCCCCGGGTGCCATTGGTCCCTAAGCACACAAGTCAACAAATACCGAGGTGATCAGGCTCAACATTCGAACTGAATGAGCTAGTTACCATGGCATAGACAAGCAGACAAGGTCATGAATGCCTACCCTATAGCTTATCTCTAATAGCTAAGCACTACACATGACATACTAACGTAACATGCTTCTAAGCATGGTTGTCCCAATCCTCAGGCTCGTGAGAATCGACCTCCTGATACCATAATGTAACACCCTAATATTTAACCCCAATACGCCTAGGACGTATCAAAGCTAATTATTAGTTATTACTTCTCTTTAAATTCATTTATAAAATACTTAGCGGAAAATACGGTAAATTTTTTTTTGAAATGATTTATATAAACCAAAGTGCGAGCCTTTGCGCGTAACATAAACAACGTGAAGCGGAAGAATAAATAAAACATACAGAATATACACATTAAAGAACACATCCATCATAAACATCATTCCTCATTACTTTAGATAATATAGTTTAGTACATCACAAGAGAGATATAAAGAAAAACATAAAGTCTTACCCGCACTAGTGGAGAGCTTGGACAATGGGAAACATAAAGACAAATACATGGTAATAATCCCAAAAGATAAACACCCAACTATCACTACCCTCCCACTCCAAGCCTACTGGTGACGCCCTCCGCTGGGAGATGTAGCCCGCGAACGACGAAGCTCCTCGGATGTAGCCCAACGAAGCGGAGATCTAGGCATGGGATCGAGGGACAGCGTGGCCTCCGTCGTGGTCGCCTCTGGCTCGCGCGCCTCGCATGCCTCCTTGGCTGACCGTGTCCTCACTACCTCTCCGTGACCCATAGGGAACGAAGGGAAGATCCCTCCGAAGGATCAGCCTCTGATCGAGTACGGGGACATACTCTGATATCCGTACCTCCGACGAGGAAGGTCTGACGATCTGTCTGCCCATCTCTGGTCGTGTCCTCTCGAAGATCAGGTCGTCGCCAAAGGGTGAAGTCGGATCGAAGTGATAGCTGGAGACGGGAAGCAAAAGGGCGTCCCACATATGCAAAAACGCGCACCTCGCAATGACCCTTGAAGTGGTAGGACTGATGCTCGGGGTCATAGTGCACCTCCCATGTAGGCGGGTCAATGAAATCACGAACGACGCCATCGATATCTGAAGACGTAACGAAAGAACAGAGAGAGGGGTGAGAATTCTTACTAAAGAATCTCAGGAGGAAGTCCTCTATCCTAGTGCCATCGTTTACGTCCCCAGGAACCTTGGGTTTATTATGAAAATGTTGAGCATGCATAGGTTCATTATGAGGTTTTCACAAAGGTCGTTGTCCAAGGTCCATGTCTTTTATAATGATTCTTAATGCATGTATGCAACATAATGTTTCATGGATGCATGGTAGCACTTTAGGTAAATCAAACAATAATTCAAACAACATTGTGTGGCATGAAACTTTTCTTTGAACATCTTTCCTTTTCTCATACTTGTGTCACCAATAATATAGTAACCGCACCCCTTAAACTAGGCTATGAGCTCATACCTTAACTAGTCGTCACTAGTTCTTACTTATCCTCTTGATAAGCGAATCATAAATATCATAATCCCGACTCCCAGAGTACGGGTAGGGGGCCTAAGGATCACCCATCATGGGACTTTCTCCTTCTTCGAAACGCATCGACGGTTAAGACCAGACTTTGTCCGCTTCGGATGGCTCGTCCATACCCCCATCTGTTTACTTTCTCTTATTCCTAGGAGAAATGCGTCTCTTATAACTTTTAAACTTCATATTTCTCAAAAACTTTCTTTTTGTCCCTCAAATTTGACGGAAATTCGCGGCATAACAGCTACTCTCCGAATTTCCTCAAATTTGAGTCATGCCACATAATTTCAGTCACATGCATCATTTTCATGGAACTTTCTCATTGCCATAACTTTCTAGTTCACATGAGCATATTTCTCAATTTCATTCATATCTTTGAAACATTATGCATTTCAAACACAACAATTCATCAAATTATGCATATAAAGTTTCATGCTCAAGGAACTAACATAATCACATCATCATACGTGTGCACGAGGTTCATCATCATAATCATACTCTCTCGTCCACCTATCTCACAGGATCTTATGCTTTGCCCCTTTCGGGCTTTAAACTTGTATTTGCATTATTATTACCCTCAAGGGGTTGGCACTTAAACTTTTCCTCTAAAATTTGAACTCACCAAGATTCCACTCACTCAACATAAAGGGAGAAACTATATATATCGTTTGCTTAAGGGCTCTAAATCTCCATTCGCGACCCTTTTAAGATCCATCTTCCCCTAAAACTCCATAATTAATTCTTAGATCAATTATGAGGGATTCCTAGGCATGTTCTCTAAGTTATAAACCACTTAGATCTCTTATCATCATCTTATACTTAGAAATTAGCACCTAATCATTTATGAAGGGATCTTGTACATGTCTTACTAATTATGAATCATTTATCCCTAATTAACCATTCTAGAACAGATTTGCACTTCTTTGTATTAAGGTGTTCTAGAATTCTCATCTCAAGTCCCTTTTTAGTTACTTATTCTTTACTAGCTTCTCTAAATCGATCCTTGCTTCACTCAACATAATTTTACACATTTAACACCTTAGAACAGCATTTATACAGGAGCCAAACATAGAACCAAATCATGAACCCATAAGATCACATAATCTCTTGGGTTGAAATGCATATAAGTTGCTAGTTTTCTCTTGGAATGTTTCTGAAAACAAAAGGTGTTCTGGTAATCGATTACATGTTCCTAGTAATCGATTACCAGGAGCTCAATTCATTCTGGGTTTTCAAACAACGGGTAATCGATTACACATAATGGTAATCGATTACGTAGGGTTAAATCTGTTTGGAAGAGTAAAGAACATTTGGTAATCGATTACATTATAAAGTAATCGATTATAGGGTTTCCAAAGGTTCTGGGCATGAAAAGCCGTAGAATTCATTACCTCTGGTAACGATTATGAACCAAAAGTCCTTCAAAAACCTTTGGTAATCGATTACATGGGTGGTAAACGATTACCAGAACCTTTAAAATTGAGAAAACATGATTTTGACACATTCCAAACTATTTTAAACCTCTTGAGACCTCATAACATTTCCAACATTTCCTTGAAAATCATTCATGTATTTTACAAAATCAAACCATTGTTGGTTCATACCAAAACTCATCCATTTCTTTTTGAATGGAGTTTCCTTTTTAGGATACTTAGGGCAAGTCTTTGAGCTCTAGAGTGTTTAGGTGATGACAAAATCTTAAACATGCCATGCACTTTATTTTACTCTTCATTAGAAAGTAAAGTGAGAGCATAAAATAAATATGAGATGCAACTTCATTATTATCTTTAAGGATTAAGTGATGACTTGAAATATAAACATGAAATGCAAGCTTGGGAATTTAAATATGGTAATGCAAGTTCATTCATTTACTCTTGTGAAATTAGTGATAACATCAAAATAAACATGAGATGCAAGACATAAATTTAAACATGAATGCATCTTGTTTTTGTCTTAGCTAGAGCTCTTGCAAGACTTTTAGAGGAACATAAACCTCAACCCATTATGCATCATAAGGCAAGCTTTAGAGTTCTTAGCACCTAGACTTCAAGAGAAATCTTAAGGTTTGAACTCACCATCAAGCTTAAGGAAATGGACCCAAAGTTCATCACTTTGTCTAAACAAAACTACAAGAACTAAGTCATATTCTTTATTTTATTGCTCATAGGCTTCAATCTAGCGCGGATTCTAGAACGGCCGACCAACTTTAAGGTTGGCAAGGGTAAGCCTAGAGCTCTTTGAAATCATGAGATTAACTTTCTTAACAAAACTTTCGTGATCTACTAGACATATTTTACAAACTTTGTTCAAATCCATAGAAGAAAAACTGAAAATCCTTAAAGGAAAGAGGAAGAGGAAAAACCGAAACTTAAGCCAAGAAAAGAAAGGAAATCCAAGCATGTATGGTCCAAAACCAAGTTGTTTCAAGCTTTAGAGGTTTCTCACATGACAACAACAAATCATTATCTTGAAACCTCATCATCAAGCTCACATTCTTTTTGTAAGAAGGCCTCTTGGCCGAAAAAGAAAGAGGAAGGAAAAGGAGTTTGAAAACCAAGAGAAAAACTAGAACTTTCTTGAAGAACACAAACAAAAATCATCAAAACTTAACCCCTACCTTAAGAAGTCTTGAAGAGATGTAAGAAAGCTTTGTTTTCTAGATGGAAGGAGAAGGAAATCCTTTTGGAGTCTTGAGGAAGAAATCAGCCAAGTTGAGGGAATTTGAGAGGAATGAGAGAATTTGCAAGAAGCTTGAACTTGGCAAATGATCCAAAGTGTAACCAAGTTCTCCAAGGCTTGGTATTTATAGAAAACTTGCAATATGGAGGCTGAAATGGGAGGAACCGGCGGCCTTTTGGAGGAGGAGGGGGAGGAAATATCTCTTACAAAGGTATGGGCTTAGGCATGGCAAGCATGGTTGGAAGCATGGGCAAGGTATGGCCTAAGCATGGGCTTGGAGTGCATCACAACTCAACATGTGGCACCATTTTGGGGACAGATTTTCGGCCTTCATCAGCCAAGGGGAAGGGATTTTTGTTCATGTAATTGTGGTTTAAGGATGTGTTTAAGTGTTTCTATGATTAGGCTTTTTGATTAGGAGTTTGTAAGCAAGCGTTTAGGTGAGAAAATGGTTAATTGAGGTGGTTCAAGACTTGATTAGGAGGGTGATCTTATTAGATTAGTAATTTAAAATAATTCTTTTGGTCAAATGAGGTATGGCTCAATTCCTTAATTTAAGGAAAGAGAGAGAGAAACACTATTCAAGATTCCATGACTAGAAATCTTGAATTTAAAGAATACCGTTAGAGTTTATCTAAGCAATCTTAGGTTCTAATTAACCTTAATAAATCATTTTGACTCTAGATTAATTATCGAAATAAATTAATCTTCGATTAGAGCCTAATATCGCTTAGGTTCCGCGATTGCTTCATTAGGCGCACTGGACACGTTCTAGGGCAAAATGGTAATTTTACACTAAAACTGCCTGGACCTTCTGTCAACTAAACTTCAAACCTTGCTCATAAACATCATTCTAAACTTCCTGGAAAGTTCTGGGCTCAAACGGCATCTTTTACCCGTGTAGACACAGCAGGGTATTTTGGTCATTTTGAGCCGAAGTTTAGAAAACGAGGTTTCCCCTCCTATATCATTCATAACAGCATAATCCCCTTCAAACATCAGTTGACCCATTTGAGGGTTGCCGGGCAACTGCCCCTTTAATTTCTAGAATGACCTCAGGGCATTTCGGTCATTTGTACTCTAACAGGAGAAATCCTGTTACATTTTTCGTTGTATTGGTTGATAATATATAGATATTGATGTGTCTAATGCAACACCCTAATATTTAACTCAACACGGAGGACGTATTTAAGTTAATTATTAATTATTACTCTTTTGTTCAGTCTTAATTTAAACTCCTGAAATACTTTAATTAAATTATAGGTAATTTTTTTAAAACAAAACATTAGCTGTGCATATGAAGTAAAACCTATTATCGTCTCGCATATATAGAGGAGAAATAAAAACGAGTCACATGCGTGCACAACAATCACATAAACATAACCATATCATCATACATAATTATAGCATAAGTATTAACCGTTCCACATCATGCACCAAAATACACTACTAAAGTGTATCATGCCCACCAAGAGAGGTTGGGCTAGGTGTAGCTATCCCAAAGACATAAAAGTATATGAACTAAAACAACCTACTAAAACATCTCCTCCCACTACTTTTACTAGGATATGCCTAGAGTAGATAACCTCTAACAAAAATATCAAAGAAGGATTCTTTCAACGAGATATTCACAAGCACTCCAAGAGGTCCACCATCAACACCTACTAATGACGCTCCCGAAGAAGAGGGATGGGTATTTAAGCACACAAGCAAGGTCGGTAGGAGTAGCAAGACAACCCACAAAATGATAATACTGTTTGTATTTAAGTGCATCTCCCAAGTGGGAGCATCAACGTAGATCACTAACATAGCCATTGCCCTCTTAAACGAGATGGAAAAGAAAAGAGAGAAAATGATAAACTTGTTCAAGAATCTCAGGAGGTCTTTCGCCTCCAAATAAATGTCATCATCTTTGTCCTCAAGAACCTCGGTTTCATTATAAAAATAGTGGACAATTAAGAAGATTCATTTATTAAGTTTCAAATACCATTATCTAGGCTTGTGTCTTTTAGCATGAATCTTAATGTCATGAATAGAGTATACCATATTATGAAATGCATGTCAATGCTTATGCAACATACCACAAGACTTGAATGAATTATAATAACATAATGAACATAATTCATTTTAATATAATCTTTCCTCTTTACACTTTTAGGTGACTTAACTTTCTTGTTCTCTTTTATTGGCCACCCTAATACTCTCTCCTCTTGAGAGTTCTAGGTTATGAGCTCATACCTAACTAGTCGTCATGAGTCTATACTTATCCTATAGATAAGCAAATTCCTTAACTTTTTCTAGAATTTGGTTAGGGGCATAGGATCACCTTTCATAACCATTAATTCCTGAGTTTAAAGGATCACCTTTGTAACACCCTCCAAATTACCACATTTACCCGAGTATGGACATAGTAATTAGTATTAATGGCAAGTTTGGATCTCATACTAGTTGAAATAATCAATGACACGAAATGTTGCAATACATATACTATCATAACGAGATTTACATATAGGGGCATAATGTCAGTCTCATATATATATACATCATAAGGCAAGACCAACAAAATGACCCCGAAAGACAGGACTCAATGCGAACGAGGCTAATCCCCCTACCTTATACCTAACCTACTCATACACCCTCGACAAAACACCATATGCACATATACAACAAAGCAAAAGAAAACCAAAAGTACACAGCCCGTAGGTAGGTAAGGTCCTAACACTATCCTATCTCTATGTACAATGCATCCATCTCTAGAGGTCTCTACTCCTCTGCAGGGCCATCGGGCAATGACCTCACCTCCGTGGGCACCCTGGTCCTCAGAGGATCTGAAGTCAGATGAGGAGGATGACGAAACGGGTGCGTCGTCGGCTGATACACGGGTGGAGCGAGGGGAATCTCAAACATGATGATGGGCCATGTGAAGGGGCACGCCGTCATAAGGAAAAGCGGTTGAAGTCCGCGGCAAAGACCGAGATCCTAAGGAGCGATCAAAGAACATGTAGATCCGGAACTGGAATAACCAACGGCGTACATGCACTCAGTGCCCGGATCATATTGCCACACCCATTGTGGCGAATCACAGAAAACATGGGATTGCATCTGCGAATGAACAATATAATACATACAACTGCAGGGTGAGAATAATATAAAATTCTCAGGAGGGTAGTTTCCCCATATACTAAATACAGTAGGGATAAGCAATTCATGCATATACAATATTCATACAAACACATACACATAATCTTGAAAACCCGTAGGGGGAACTAAGGATAGTATCACAATAATCGATCGAGTAATAATATGCACAAGAAACTCCATTTCTCATGTCTTTCTCAATTTTCTCAACATAGGGAAGGCTTATTCTCAAGAGATACATTCACAATTCATAATTTCACAGAGGACCATAGACTGCTAGGACATGAGCTCATTCCTATTTGAGATCACCGAACTCCATTTTTTCCATTTAGGATCACTTACAGGTCTATGCCTAGCCGACACGTCTATGACTCATAACTTCTAGGAAGTCCTTCTTTTTGCCTTCCTCTCAATTTTCTCAAGCCTTGTTTTGTTTTCCCATATGTCTCAAACATACACAGGAGATATGCACATACTATCATAGAATTTCAGCCATTTCCACATCTCATTATCCTGGCAGAATTGAAGTTCCAGGCACAACAATTTATTACCCTACCAAACAACCATTCCAACCTTAAAGAAAATTTCATGTGAAACTTCAATGTGTCTAAAACAACCTAAAAATTTCAGGGCAATCAGAGTTATATAGCCACTTCAATAAAATAGGCAAATCTGGTGGTCAGAAGCCACAAATTCATAGTCTAGACTTGTGTTCTCAAAATATTTAGCCCTAGAATTCGATGGAATCATGGTACAAGAAAATTGACAGAGTTATTTCAACATTTTATTAGTCTTGTGTAAAAATTTCAGGAGCTATCTCAATCAATTGCTATGATGAAAAATTTGGGCAAGTTTGTTACTTCAGTCTCAACAATTTCAGAGCAGTTACAATTCGGTTGAATTTTTTTGAGGCATCAAACCTTAGAATTAACCTCTAAAAAAATTCGTGTATTTAGTTTAAGGGGTTAAATACAATATATAGTTTTCATGGCTCATGAAACCACCCACAAAATTTCCAGAAAATTCGTGAAAAGTTTTTTGATTATAGAACAGGAATCAGTTGCACAACCTAGTTCCAATTTCACTTTAGAGAAAACCCATTTTAAAACCATCCAAACACAACACAAAAATTCATACATCAATATCAATATGTTAACCATAAGTATCATCAAAATTTTCGAAATTAGGGCAAGCCAAAACAGAATTGAAAAATTCCACAAGAAAGGCAGGAGAAAACCTACTCTTGAAAGTTTAGCAAGTCTCTATCTCTAGCTTGCTTCAAGGTGGGATTTCTTCACAACCAAAACTCCCCACACAACCTCAAACCCTCCTCTGATCACTGATGGATGTGCAAGAAGGATGGGGTTCTTGAAATTTCAATCGGTTATAATTGTAGAGGTGGAAGTGTAGGTCAATTTTTGTGAAGGAAGATTTGGGTTTTGATGATTCTAAGCTAGGGTTTTTGTGAGATGAACACAAGGTGAAGCTCTTGGCTATGGAGGACTTCCAACTTCTGATTTCTCCTTGGAATGGAGAGAATTAGGATGGCTTTGGGAGGAAGGTGGGTGATTAGGCTTGTATTAAAGACAAGGCAAGATATTTGTAAAAGAAATCATGATGGATTTGGTGACTAGGCTATGATGGATGGCTAGGATTTGATCTTGGATTCCAAGATTAACTCTGAGCCTTCCACTTGTCTTAATTTGGGGATATTATCTAGTTGTAGTGATGGAAATGTCTTTCGTTAAAAACCACACACAAATCTCACCGAACGTAAACACCGTACCGATTAATCTATATTATCCGAAATTTAATTCTAGGTATAAATTATCGTTCCCACACATTCCTAATCTTATTCTCATATTTTCTTAACTTCGGGCTTCCTGTGTCCTGAATCCCAGCTTCGGCGTCTGGGCTGGAGGCCAAGTACTATTCACATTTTTTTTTGTACTCCCTCATGGAGTCATTTCATCATATTGTTCCCTGCAGGAATTCTAATATTCCTATTAAGTTTTCCTTAATTAATATCTGAAGAAAACTAGGATGTTACAACCTTTATTAGATTACCTCTCATAATCTTTAATTCGGGAGTTTAGATGATCACTTCCATATGTTTTATGTCACCTTATCCTTATTAGATCACCTCTCATAACCTTTAATTCTGGAGTCTGAGGATCATTTCCATGTGTTTTATGTTATTTAGAGATGTAATACATGAATATATAATCATAACTTATCATTTTACATTTCATGCTCAAAATTCCATAATTTTTTTAAGTCCACAAATTTGGTGAAAATCCGACTCAGAACGGGAACGGAATTTCCCAAATTTGCTTCCTGTCATATAACATATCAAACATGCATCTCAATCAATCATTCATAATCACAACATGCCACAAATCATCATGTAATTAATCACATAAGCATACATCATATTCATTTCATATATCCATAAACATGTTATCATCATAAAAACATTTATAACAAGAAGTGAATGCATTGATTCATAAAAATATATTTCACAAACAACCATTCAAAACTTTTGTCAATAACACAAGCTAGAGGCATTCTAACCATGGACAAGGTTAGAAACCAACAATGCTTGAACAAATAAAGAAGAAATGCCTACCTCTTATGTAGGGTCTAAAGGAAGTTCTTCTCTTCTTCCTTGGGCTTGAGCAAGAGTCCTTGGAGTGGATGACCTTCCTTGAATCTTGGCTCTAGAACTTGAGTGCTTAAGAATATTTTTCACTAAGTTAAAGATTGTAACTCTTGTAAAGGCTAGTGAAAGTTTCGCTAGAATTTAAGTGTTTGAATGAAGTTTAGAGAGTGAAAAGAAGTCTTTAAAGAGAAGAACATAAGAACAAATGGTAGAGAAAGAGAGAGAAATAACACTTGGAGAGTTTCTAAGGCTTGAAGACTAATAAGAATGTATGTATTCTACAAGAGTTAGAGGATGTAGCTCTTGCAAAGCATGGTGAGGTCTTTTTGTGACTTGGAAATAGAGTGAATGGAAGAGAGTTTGAAGAGTATTTATGGTGGAAGGATCAAGAAAAGAAGAAGAATGCTTGCATAATTTATGCAAGCATGTTGGCCTAATTTTGGGATGAAAATGCTCCATGTTTTATGCAAACACATTGCCTAATTTTGGGATGAAAATGCTCCATGTTTTATGCAAAAATGTTGTTGTTGGGCATGCATGGTTAGTGGAATTTTTTAATCTTTAATGCATGTATGCATTATAGATTTACATTATGTAACCTTATGCTTTAATAAGTGTTTTTAATTTTTAGCATGAAATTGTCTATGTGCATGTATGTGGTTAAGAATGTGCATGATGTATGTGATTGAATTATTGTATTGTCATCTTAATCCAATGACTTAGATTCATTCTTGTTTAAAGACAAGTCTAGGGATTTGTGCAAATGGCATTGTAGTAATTATTAAAGTAGTGGCATTATAGTAATTTCTTTAACCAAGACAAGGGTATTTTTGTAATTAGATAATGACAGTGGTATTCTGTAATTCCATTTATAGAATAAGGTGTCTTTGTCATTAACTAATAAGGCATGGGTAGTTTGGTAATTTTCTTTACATAGCAAGGGTGTTTTCGTAATTTCAATTAAATGATGACATTTTTGTAATTCTTTGCATTTTTTTTCTAGACACATTTGATTATTCTAACTATGCTAATGTCATTAGTCAACAATAAATCACCAATGTTGACTCTTTCCACTATGGGGCCAAGATCAACCGCCTAGTCGGAATCAATTGCTAAATCATCGAGTCAATTAGCTTAGACGAAATTTAGGATGTTACATCTAATTTGGTGGAGTGTTTGAATGATGTTAGGAAACCCCTTTTTGTCAAAAGAAGTTTTGAGCTAGTTGCTGAATTTTCAGCTTTGTCCCAAGCAACAATTAATCACGAATTTTCTGATGTGTTTGTTGGTATTTTATGAGCTAGAAAAATTATATGTTGAAGCTAACATCCTATGTTAATTCCATGAATTTTCGTGAGATTTATTTTGGACTTTTACTACTTTAAGAAAATCAAGAACCGAAACTATGCCTGCCCTCGTTGGACTGAAACTTAGATTTTGCTGATTTTGTTACTATAGCAAATGATTGGTTTTTCCTTTGAAATTTTCACAGGGTGTTGGAAACATCTAAAGTTCAACTATGATTTTTATTCTATTCTATTCAGTCATTTGCTAGGGTTAAAAATTATGGAATTTTGGCTTTGGTTAGATTAGGTGGCCTCTGACCATCAAATTTGTAGAATTTTGTTAACATAGTTAGAAAATGATTCTTGTTCTAAAATTTTACAAGACCTTGTGAACACATTTGTAGGTAAGTAGGTGCCGAGAAAAGGAAGGGGTCTCAATCGTGCTTCACTTTTTCTTTCCCTATCAGTTCTGTAAAACTTAAACAGGATACTATCAAGCTATGAGCTTGAAGTGAGTGAAACAACATTAGCAACTTCAGAAAGTGAACTTTCTGAACTAAGAATGTGAAATAAATGCGTTAAGGAAAGCTTTTCAAAAGAGACATAGTAAATAAACTAAAGAGAAAATAAAATAAGAGATGAATAAGAAGAGAATACTACTCAAGAGTTTTTATAATGGTTTGGCCAACTTGCCTACATCTAGTTCTCAACAACAATTGAGTTTTTCAAATCTTTCTTAGACTAGAAAAAGAACAAGGATAATCTTTACAATAGCCTTCCCAAGCTCTCACCAGTGACCAAGAGACAACCTTACCTGCACAAACCAAGTAGTTATTCACCAACCTCTTCAAATTGAACAGAGTAGTCTTTGACTAGCCTCTTCAAACTAAACCAAGTAGTCTTTGACTAGTCTCCAGCTTAAAACTTACATCATTACCAAGATACAAAGGTTTATGTTTGGGTTTGCAACTCAAACTAACCTACACTCAAGTTTCCTTAAGATTTACAAAGAAAGATATGAGGAACACTTGAATGACTTCTTTCTAACTATTCTTCCTTCGAAGAACATATGAACAATGAAGGAAAGTATAAAGAAGATTTTTATAACCAAAGGAAATGATTACAAGATGTAATAAGCTTTACAAGAAGATGAGGAGAAATTTTCAGAGAGTTTTTGCTTTTTTTGCATTTGAACGACTCTTGTCTTTGAAAGCACAACATCTTTATTTATAAATGGTCTTTCTTGTGACTTGGTGCCCTTAATCAGAATCTCCAGGTAGCATTTGTTTACCGTCTTTAGAAAGAATATAGAGACATTGGAGACATAAATCTGTTGGTGGTGGAGACAGGATAGGTTTTCTATCCTCTGGAGAAAAAATACAAAATTTATGTACTTTCAAATGTGGGGACAGTGGAGACAAGATATCCAAGACATAAATTTGATATTTTTGTCTTCCAATAATATCCTTATACATATTTATTATTTATATCTTCGTCTTCACTATCTCATTGTAACATCCTCCCAGTACAACCCAATCCTTAAGTCATGGTATCATACTCAAGAGTTGTTACTTATATTATGCGGACCTTTCTTAATTATCTATAATAAGGTCGATCGAATTGCGTGTTACTAACTCGTGGTTCTATCGAGATATATAGCTAGAAACAACTTATTTATTTAATACAAGTCAAGTACAAAAGGAAGCTCTTCTAGGGCTTTATACATCCATTATCTCTTATGTTTTAGACATATACATACACTTAAGTACAAAAAAACACAAGTTCTACTACTAACTACTGCAAAATCCACTTGATCTTCTCCTGAGAGCCTACCGTCTTCTAGATCAACCTGGGATCATCTAAAACAAATACATAGGGGTGAGAATTCTAAAATTCTCAGGGCGTCCCCCAAAGCATATACTAAGTTCATGTCATCGTTACCGCCCAGCCACTTCGATTTATTTAACAAAAGGTGATCATGCATTACATAATGACTATTCATTTTTAAAGTTCAAAATCTATCTTTTCGAAGTGGGTTACTTTTAAGAAAAACCAATCACTTAATACACCTCTAGTACTAAGTTATGGCAACCAAGAAGAACCAATATACACAAATATGTATATGCCCAATGTAATGAAAGTCATCTTTGATTTTCCTTGATGAATCAAAAGTATCACATCTCTCTATTTGCCTTCGACAAGCCAAAAGGATCTCACTCACTCTATTTGCCTTTGACAAGTCAAAAGGATCTCGTGTGTCATTATTTGCCCTTAACAAGTCAAAGAGGATCTCATGTTTCATTATTTGCCCTTAACAAGTCAAGAGGATCTCATGTTTCTTGGATCATAGAATTTAATTCAGGACATCATTCATTGCATGCATAAAACACATACAGGCATCCATTCACAACGAAATTCTCATTTGTATCTTATAAATCAACCTTTTAAATTATCTAGTATGCATTCATATGTCAAAAGACATACAGCCAAAAAGGTAACATCAAGTACTCATGTCATTCTAGAACCAAAAATTCCATTACTTCATCAATTCAAAGCATTGTTGCATTTCCAGCATAATGGAAGATTTTACACCATTGTAACACGAATTATGTTGCCCCTCAAACAATCAATTCAGAGGCTATAAAAATTACCCAAGACACTTCAATGTGTCCACAAGGTCCCATAAAAATTTCAAAAACGGAGCTCTTAACTCCTTCCATAAATTGTACAAATTCAGTGGTCAGGGACCACCAATTCACAGCTTAGACTAGAGTTCTCATAATTTTTCACCCTAGCAAATGATTGAACCAATGCACAATAAAATTCACAGTGATATTTCAATATGTTACTAACTTCGTATAAAAATTTCAAAAGCTAGTTCAATCCTTTGCTATGATAATAAAATCAGACAACTTTATTGCTTCAGTTTCAATAATCAGGTCAGCATCTGCCTCATTTCGGTTTCTGATTTTTCTGAGGCATCAAACATTAAAAATAACACCCAAGGAAATTTATATAGTTATTTTAAAATGTCAACTACAACATATAATTTTTGTAGGTCACGAAACCAATAAAAATATGTCAGAAAATTGGGTATCAATTCTACTTGTAGGACAACTTGAAATCCAGCAGCCTAGTTCAAATTTCTTTTGGTGGAAACTCATTTTTAACACCATCCAAGCCCATCACCAAAATTCACACATCAATAACAATATAACATCAACCAAATAAAATGAAAATTTCAGAATAAAACTAAGTAGAACAGATCAGTAAAAATTTCAATAGAAAAGACCATAGAAAACCCTACTTTGAGAGCTCTTGAGCTCTATGCTCCAAAGGATGCTCTAGAATGCTTTTGCTTCACTTCAAAGCTTCCCCACCAACATCAAAACCTTCCTTTAACCTCTGATTGTGTGCCCTCAAAGTTGGAAAAGTTATGGATTCAAATTATAATCGGTTAGATTTGTAGGTTATGATGAATAGAATAAGTTTAGTGAAGAGAGTTTGTGATTTTAGTGACTTGGAGCTAGGGTTTTGCAAGCTTGAAGCTTGTTAATGGAGTTTGAGAGGAAGAACAATGGAGGAAGGGTTCTTAGAGAGGTCTAGCCGAAATTGTGATGAAGGGAAATGATAAGATGTTGATATTTTGAGTTTAGGGCAAAATACATAGAATTTTCAAGTCCAAAATGTTTTCTTTGAAGATAATTATTGTAATTTTGTGCAATTCCTATTGGTTAGTCATAAAGGTGTAATTGTGTGGCACATCTCAAGCCACACACTTGTCCTCCTTAGGTGGCAACTTGCTCTGCAAGTTTCATTTCGTGTAGGAACTGCACAATTGCCGAACGGGTAAACACCGTACCGATTAAACTGATATTAACCGAAAATTAATTTTAAGTATAAAATTATCATTCCCAGATATTCCTAACCTCATTCCCATGTTTCTCTAATTTCAGGCACCTCTGGTCTCAATATAGGGTTTCAGCCTCCTGCTGCTTGGGGCCCACAAGGTTACTATTTACCGGCCCAAATTTTTTTTTTTGAGGTTGTTGCCTTCATCATTGCTAAACTATTATATTTTTGAAATTACGATTAATAAAGCTCAAATTAAATTTTAATTAAATTTTAGGGTGTTACATTACCATCTACCTTAAAAGAATTTTGCCCTAAAATTCCTTTGAAAACAATTTTCAAAAGACAAATTCATACGTCAAACAAGGAATTTATACACAGGCAAACAAAAGATAACGATTAAATCCTAAACGTTCTTACCTCGAATTAAATTATCAGGTCGTTAGGTCTGCTTAACTCCTAGTGCTCTGTGCGGTGGGTTTCTAGGTTTGGTGTACTCTCTGGGCACTCCCAAATCTTATGCCCTGGCTTTCCACAATGGTAGCATACGTATTGTCCAGCTACAAGATTTATCTTCATGGTTCTTCCCACATTTTGGGCAATCTGTCTCATGGGTAATCGTTGTTGTTGTTTATCCTCGTGCAAGTTGGATTGAAACTGCTTCTTTGGGATGGGCCTCCTCATAACCTTGGTTTTCAAGTGCTAGTCTCATTAGAAATGTCCTTAGCAGATTTGGCCATTGCTAGCTTCTTGTTGGAGTCCTCTGCGTCGGCACTTGTTCACTAGGGTTGCATAGTCCCGAATCTCTAAGAGACCCAGGACTTCAATGTCTTCACGTAACCCTCCTTCATACTTCATGCATTTCCAAGCTTCATCGGGTCACGTTGATAAATGGTAGAAAACTTGCAAAGCTCTTCAAACTTGGCTGTGACTAGCTACACTCATGGACCCTTGTTTGAGTGCTATAAACTCCAACTCCTTTGCATTTCTCATGAAACGGAAAATACTTATAAAAAAGCCTCCTTAAAACTTCCCAGGTAACTTCAGCCCGAGAAGCTTCAAATAACCCTTGGTGCCAACCCACCAGAAATTTCATCCGCCTCTAACATGTAAGTAGAAAAAGCCACCTTTTGGATCTCAGGACAAGGAAGGACTGAGAAAATTTTCTTCATGGCCTTAATCCATTCTTCGCTTATTGGGATTAAAGGCTCCAAGGCTGGGGTTTGCCTTCCTGAACTCCTGAATTTGGTATTCCATGTCCACTTCTACTCCTTTAGGATTCCCAACTGGATTTCCTTCCCGTCTGCCAACATTTCCATCATCCCTTGGCCGAAGGAGTTGTTCTCTCATAGCTGCCGCCATTTACGGAAGGTGTTCATCATTTCAGCGTTATATCCTTCGCTCCTAGTTTGCCGATTTGAATCATCGATTCCTGTCACACCAAACAAGAATTATTGAGTTGATGAGGCTCAATACCAAGCTAAGTGTGGCAGCAATCCACACACTCCCAACCAATCATACACATATATAAAATTATAATGCATGACATTTACTAAGGAAGCATAGCCAGTCCATTCCTCAAGGTCCTATTAGGATGAACTCTTGATACCATAATGTACATCCCCTGCCGCTTTATGGATTCCACTCCCCCCACAAACCAACACTGTCTTTCCAACGTGCTTTGTCCTCACTCACACGCTTCTTGGGAAAACTTCCCAGGAGGCCACCCATCAAAATTACCCCAAGTCAAGCACGCTTAATGGAGTTCTTTCGTGATGGGCTACCAAAAGAAAGATGCATCTTTGTGGCATAGGTAGTACTAATCAATTCATATAAGCCTTCCTTAATCTATAGTCCATACCTATACAGACTCAGGATCCCTCTCATTCGGGTGTGTAATCGGTTCATTCATGTACCCCTCCACTTGGTGGAGGAGCCCTCCTTGTTCGTGTTTTCTCCAATGATCATCCCTCCCGCCTCCTCCCTTGCGTTACATGTATTGTAACACCCTAAAATTCAATTAAAATTTAATTTGAGCCTTATTAATCGTAATTTCAAAAATATAATAGTTTAGCAATGATGAGGGCGGCCCAGACCTCCAAAAAAAAAAATTTGGGCCGGTGAATAGTAACCTTGTGGGCCCCACTGCCCGCCAAGGCTAAACCTTAGATTTGGGCCCCGAGTGCCTGAAATTAGAGAACATGGGAATGAGGTTAGGAATATCTGGGAATGATAATTTTATACTTAAAATTAATTTTCGGATAATATCGGAATCGGGACCTGTTTACCCGTTCGCGAGATTTCTGTGGAGTTCTACATTTAATGAAACTTGCAGAGCAAGTTGCCACCTAAGACGACAAGTGTGTGGCTTGAGATGTGCCACACAATTACACCTTTATGACTAACCAATAGGAATTGCACAAAATTACAATAATTATCTTCAAAGAAAACATTTTGGACTTGAAAATTCTATGTATTTTGCCCTAAACTCAAAATATCAACATCTTATCATTTCCCTTCATCACAATTTCGGCCAGACCTCTCTAAGAACCCTTCCTCCATTGTTCTTCCTCTCAAACTCCATTAACAAGCTTCAAGCTTGCAAAACCCTAGCTCCAAGTCAATAAAACCACAAACTCTCTTCACTAAACTTATTCTATTCATCATAACCTACAAATCTAACCGATTATAATTTGAATCCATAACTTTTTCCAACTTTGAGGGCACACAATCAGAGGTTAAAGGAAGCGTTTGATGTTGGTGGGGAAGCTTTGAAGTGAAGCAAAAGCATTCTAGAGCATCCTTTGGAGCATAGAGCTCAAGAGCTCTCAAAGTAGGGTTTTCTATGGTCTTTTCTCTTGAAATTTTTACTGATCTGTTCTTGGTTTTATTCCAAAATTTTCATTTTATTTGGTTGATGTTATATTGTTATTGATGTGTGAATTTTGGTGATGGGCTTGGATGGTGTTAAAAATGAGTTTCCACCAAAAGAAATTGGAACTAGGCTATTGGATTTCAAGCGTCGTGCAAGTAGAAATTGATATCGAATTTTCTGACATATTTGTGGGTGGTTTCATGACCTACAAAAATTATATGTTGTAGTTGACATTTTAAAATAACTATTTGAATTTCCTTGGGTGTTAGTTTTAATGGTTAATGCCTCAGAAAAATCAAAAACCAAATGAGGTAGATGCTGATTATTGAAACTGAAGCAATAAAGTTGTCTGATTTTATTAACATAGCAAAGGATTGAACTAGCCTTTGAAATTTTTACACGAAGTTATTAACATATTGAAATATCACTGTGAATTTTATTGTGCATTGGTTCAATCATTTGCTAGGGTGTAAAATTATGAGAACTCTAGTCTAAGCTTGAATTGGTGGTCCCTGACCATGAATTTGTACAATTTATGGAAGGAGTTAGAGAGCTCCGTTGTATTGAAATTTTTATGGACCTTGTGGACACATTGAAGTGTCTTGGGTAATTTTTATAGCCTCTGAATTGATTGTTTGAGGGCAACATAATTCGTGTTACAATGGTGTAAAATCTGCCATTATGCTAGAAATGCAACAATGCTTTGAATTGATGAAGTAATGGAATTTTTGGTTCTAGAATGACATGAGTACTTGATGTTACCTTTTGGCTGATGTCTTGTGACATATGAATGCATACTAGATAATTTAAAAGGTTGATTTATAAGATACAAATGAGAATTTCGTTGTGAATGGATGCCTGATGTGTTTTATGCATGCAGTGAATGATGTACTGAATTAAATTCTATGATCCCAAGAAACTTGAAATCCTCTTGACTTGTTAAGGGCAAATAATGAAACATGAGATCCTCTTTGACTTGTCAAGGGCAAATAATGACACACGAGATCCTTTTGACTTGTCAAAGGCAAATGGAGTGGATTGAGATCCTTTTGGCTTGTCGAAGGCAAATAGAGAGGGATGTTATACTTTTGATTCATCAAGGAAAATCAAAGATGAATTTCATTACATTGGGCATATACATATTTGTGCATATTGGTTCTTCTTGGTTGCCATAACTTACTATGAGTATGAGCTGACGGTAGAGGTGTATTAAGTGATTGGTTTTTCTTAAAAGTAACCCACTTCAAAAGATAGATTTTGAACTTTAAAAATGAATAGTCATTATGTAATGCATGATCACCTTTTGTTAAATAAATCGAAGTGGGGGCGGTAACGATGACATGAACTTCAGTATATGTTTTGAGGGGACCTGCGAGAATTTTAGAATTCTCACCCCTATGTATTTGTTTTTCCGTGATCCCCAGGTTAATCTAGAAGACGGTGAGGCCTGAGGAGAAGATCAAGTGGATTTTGCAGGAGTCAGTAGAACTTGTGGTTTTTTGTACTTAAGTGTATGTATATGTCTGGAAACATAAGAGATAACGGATGTACTGTAAAGCCCTTAGAAGAGCTTCCTTTTGTACTTGACTTGTATTAAATAAATAAGTTGTTTTAGCTATATATCTCATAGAACCGAGTTAGTTAACATTATTCGATCGAACCTTATTATAGATAATTAAGAAGGTCCGCATAATATAAGTAACAACTCTTGAGTATGATACCATGACTTAAGGATGGGGTTGTACTTGGGAGGATGTTACAAATGGTATCAGAGCCCCACCTCTCCCAGGATTGTGGTTTGGGACGAACCCAAGCTGGTGGGCATGTAATGCCCGGGATTTAGGCAGGGAGTGATCGCTGTCCAGAAGGAGCGGCTCCTGCCTCCAGCGGGGTACATGAATGAACGATTACACACCGAATGAGGATCTTAGTTGTATAGGTATGGGACTATACAGTTAAGGAAGGCTTATATGAATTGATTGGTACTACCTATGCCACAAAGATGCATCTTTCTTTTAGTAGCTCATCACGAAGAACTCCAGGCGAGCGTGCTTGACTTGGGTAATTTTGGGATCGGTGACCTACTGGAAGTTTTCCAAGAAGTGTGTGAGTGAGGACAAGCACGTTGAAAGACCCGTGTTGGTTTGCTGGAATTGCAATCCATAAAGCAGGATATTACATCTATTGTCCCTATATTCCCGTCTAGGACGTAAACAAATGCTACCCAAGTGACACGTGTTGATCATCCATTTGTGTCTTGCAAAAGGTCTAGAAGAATAGCCTATCTGTTGTCAATGTAACGAACGAGTTTTTGTATTGTTATAATAAAATGATTAATTGTGAATAATCTATAGGAATTTTGAAAATTCCAACAGAGAATATGATCACAATAATATGAGGAGTTTATAAAAAAAATGAAAATTAATTTAATATTATTAAAAATCAATATAATATTTTAATCGGGATATAGAATGACCCTATAATTGGTATAATGACATAGATAAAAATAAGGATAAAGGTAAAAAGATATTTTAACCCGGTAAAGTTTCTTTATGTCAATCAGTACCGAAATGCTAATAATCGGACACCAAAAACACTGAAACGGTACAAATAATGGATATCATCATATCTCATATAATTTTTATAAGGATAATCAAATATATATAGACATTTCTAGTATAGATATAAGGCAAATTGATCGACAATAAACATACAACTTAATTTCTCTCAAGTAAGTTTTTCTATATAAAGAAAAAATGGAAAAAAAGGTGGCATTTCTTTCCTTCCTAGTAGCAACTTCACGTTGCTTTCTCCTTCCCTTCACCATCTTCATGTTTCACTTCTTGAAACTCCATGAAAGCTTCCAATTCTTGAAGGTTATGCTTAGGAAAGCACTTAAGCTAGTTCAAGAACACTTCCTCTATATCATGCTCATGCCAAAACCTTGTTTTTCCCCTCAAATCTGCCCAAACAATAGTGTATATAAGGCTGGAAGGTGGATTTGAGGCTTGGTTAGAGAAGAAAAAAAGCTAGAGAAAGTTTAGCAAAAGTTTGGAAGAAAGATAGGAAAGATTTTAGTCTATTGCTTTGTGATTGTTTAAATATTTTTGCTAAATAAACTCTTGATATATGCTTGAAATTATGTTGTGAAATCTGAAATTATTTTCAAGAGGTATATATATATATATATGAACTTGTTAGATGAAAAAGGATGCAATGGATAAAACTCTTGTGGATTGATTGAATTGAAATAAGAGATTTATTAAGTAAATGAAGAGATTTTGATTTATAGAAGAAAAAGCTTGAAGTTCACCTAAGAAACTTGGTTTCTTTCCTTGAAAGTTACAAGATTTATCACACAAGTGGTTTTACAAGTTTCTGATGATGTAAAATCTCATAAAAGTTTACCAGACTTTGCAAAAATCTTAAAGTCTACCAACTTTTATAGAAAATTTTGATCACAAATTAGTTGATTTATAGCAAAATCTCATAAACTTAGCCTTTTCTTTCAAGCAAAATCATAAAAAGTCTAGTAGATTTTACTAAATCTCCTAAAAATTAAAGGTAGATTTTGAATAGAATATCTCATAAGATTCTAAAAGATTTTTGACAAATATATCATAAGACTTCAAGAGATTTTGAGAATTATCTCATAAGAAATTTAGGAGATTTTTAGAAAAAAGTCTCATAGTAATTTAGGAGACTTAGCAAAGAAAATCTCATAAGAGTTAAAGAGATTTCAAGGAAATCTCAAAGCACAAGTATAAGATACAGAACTATTAAGAAGAGATTTTACTTTATAATTATGAGATTTTTAAATAAATGATAAAGTTTCATACGAAGAAAGAAAACTTAAGAAATAAGCTTTATGTAATACTAATTGCTTCGTAGTAAGCTCATGGATTCAGATGTAGTAACGTGCTACGCCCTTAGAACTATATCAGGTTGTAATCATGATGGCATTACATCATTATGAGGAAGGGATGTATAAGAATAGCAAGGCTATTTATGATGTAGTAGACCACTCCATCTAGTGAATTATCAGGTTGTAATTATGACGTTACATCATTGATAAGTAATCAGAGAATATATCAGAAGAGTCCTATGAGTTCTACCATTAAGCTTAAAATTATCTAATAAAGTTAAGTCATAAGACATAATGACATTAATTAATGAGACCATTACATAACAACCAAATATACATTGCTTATTTTTACATTAATGTTGAATATCATTGAGTAATAGACTAGTGTTTTTCTTTATTGGAATCCTTGATTCTCATTCCTCTATTATCATATTTTTACATAGATTGCAATGATGGTGACTATGTTGTGGGGATCTTTAGCTGATTTTGTATCACGGCCAACTTTTTGATAAACCAATATTAGGGAATTTAATCAGTTTTTATTTTCTTTTGATTGATTTTGAGTAGTACCTACCTATATGTAGTAGGTTCCTATGTGAACCAGGGTATTGTATAAAGTTATGTATATGGTTGATTTGTCGTTGATAATACAATTATGTATTTGATATATTATTTATGTTCAAATTTAACGACTCAAAGAGAACGTGTTTTATATTTGTCACGAAAAGCAGGCGCATATATATGGAATATATATATATATATATAGACACACTTCAAAGATAAAGTAGAGTTTTTAAGTAACAACTACTCACTATAAGGTTATGGCTTAAGCATAGCTTTATGGTAAGAAGGGTGTTACAATCAGAAGCTGTTGCAGAAGCCGTTGCAAGATTGAGGTTTCTGATGTCACTTTAGAAATTACTCTTACTTTTTGAACGTGGTTTCTAAACTCTTTCTTTAGAAGTAGGTAGTTGACCACGATAGCAAAAGAGATGACATGCCAATTCTATCATCTGGGTTTTGACTTTTCAAATTCAAATTTGAATTTCAAAATTTCCCTCCTTTTCTATAAAGCACACGTATTGTAAGTGAGCTTTCTTATGTGGTATCATTTCCTTAATGATTCTTGGGTCTTTTAATTAGAGCTTGTTGATGAACAAAGCATTACGAGTGTGATGATCGAAAATAGTAGAACATTTTGGCTTCAGGAATTGATTGATATCTTCATTTCAAGTATACTTTCTAAAGTCCTGTGCTACTTTTTGAAGTCTCAAATCTTGGTTCTTGTCTGGTTGCTTTTCTTCAACGTTAGGCATTTTAAGCTCGTATTTGGACATAATTATCACTTTCATTTAGTTCATATCTCTAAAGAATAATCATGTTTGCACATGTAAAGTGAAATTATTCTAGTTTAAATAAGCCTTGTTATGCTAACGATAGATCTGTTGCTACTTCAAGAAACTCAAAGTAAACATTAGTCATTCTTCAAAGTATTTTCTCTAAATTGGCTTTGTTGTCATTCAAAATGTAACGCCCCAATTTTTACTGGAATTTTTACTGTCATTAGGAATTACCGAATTACCGTAGGTAAATATTATATAAAATTTGAGACCAAACAATCCTTAATAAAGGAATATAACGTTAGAAGAGAAGTTAGGAGCAATTCGTGCAAGTATTGCAAACCTGAATTTCTGACGTGTAAAATGACCAAAATGCCCCTGAGGTTATTTTACTCAGAAAATGAGGATCGTGGGCCCCACCCGTCCTCAAGGGGATGTTTTGATAATAATAAGGGATTGTTTGTGTTATGTGTGTTAATAGAGGAGAAGAATCATAATTTTGAGCTTACGCGCGAAATGACCAAAACGCCTCTGTTTTTAACCTCGATTTGCTTGCCGACTTAGCCCGAACCTCACTAAAATGTTTTAAAAGGTGTTTTTAAGCCATGATTAACCATTGGTTAAGCTCGGGTGGTCTCGGGCAATTTTTAAGTAAAATGACCGTTTTGCCCTTCTGCAAGTTTTACAAATTTTGAGATTTTTGATTTGTCTAACGAAACCTAAGCAATATTAGGCTCAAATTAAAGCTTATTAAATTCTAATTATTAATCTAGAGTCAAAATTATTTATTTAAATTGATTAGAACCTAAAATTGCTTTAAAACACTCAAATTGCTTACTAATTCACCTAAGCCCTTAACCGTAAATTCTCTAAATTGCATGAATACCTTGCCTACACCTAAATAATACATGGAACACACAAAACCCTCTTCCATGAGGCTGTAATGCACGAAATAATTCAGCCATAATCATTAGAATTATTGCAATAATGCACTAAAACAAAATGCCAAAAAATTCCCTAAAACATGGCATAAAACATGCCTTAAACAAGAAATGATTTTCCTCCCTTTGTTCCCCATGAAAAATCCAAAATTATGCCTCCTCCTCTTGTCCATACATGAGCTTGAATTCCTCTATAAATAGGCATGCTTGAGGAGCCTTGGAAGCCTTGCTCATAACTTACACAAATTCTAGTTTTAGGAGCACCAAAAGCTTTCTTTCTTCCTCCTCCTTGGCCGAAATTTCTTCTCCCATTTCTCAAAGAGATTTTCTTTCATTTCACTCAAGGAAACCAAGTCCTATTCCTTTCCTTCAAATCAAATTAGGTAGGGAGTTGTTTTTAAGTTTATTTCTATGCTTTTCTAAGTGTTGTTCTTGGTTCAAAATGATGATTTCATGGATTTTCTCTAGTTTTTCCATTTGGTTTTCTTCTTCCTTTTCTTTAACAATTTGGCCATATGGCCTAGGTGGGACTAAGATGATGGCTTGATGATGAGGACCTTGAGGGTGGGTTGTGAATCCATCACAAGTTAGGCCTCTAAAGCTTGAAAGTTCCACTTGATGCAAAACTTTAAAGAATAATATTTTTATGATGTTTTTATGATCTTGAGTTTAGAACTTGAAAGATGTATTTCTCACTTTGTCTTGCTAAGATATATATATTGGATTGAATTTGTATTTCTATAAAGTCTTGAAGGAGCTCTAGTAAAGAAATCAAATGAACTTGCATCCATGTTTAAGTTTATGCCTTGCATAATCATGTTTACTTTCTATGTCATCACTAAAATTTCAAGAATGAATAAATGGACTTGCATACTCATGTTTAAATTTCCAAGTTTGCATTTCATGTTTATATTTCATGTTGTCACTTAATCTCTAAAGATAATAAAGAAGTTGCATCTCATATTTATTTTATGTTCTCACTTTATTTTATAATGGCTAAAAGAATCAACGCATGACATGTTTATTTTTATGTCATCACCTAAAGATCCTAGAGCTCAAAGACTTGCCCAAGTATCACAAGCAAAGAAATAAGATTATTGGAGTTAAAGAATTGATTCTTTAAGAAGTCTTGAGATTGGAGCTTAAAAAGATGTAATAATAATTCTCTTCTCCCTTCACGGTCATGCGGATTACCGCCGTTTCCTTCTAAGATTCTCTTCTCCTTCCAATGGTCCTTGCCTACGTTTCCAGTTTCTTGCATCATGTTTATATTTCAAGCTCTTGCATCATGTTTAATTTTCAAGTCATCACCTTAAATCTTAAAGATAAAGAAATGGATTTGCATATCATGTTTATAATTCCAAGTTATCACCTTATAATGACAAGATTAAAATGAGGTTGCATAGCATGTTTATGATTCTAAGATATCACATAAATCTCTTAAGATCAAGACTTGCTCCTTTTATCTTAAGTGAGAATTTTAATCATGAAGATTCTCTCAAGTTTAGCAAAAAGAATTAGTTTCTAAAAGAAATTTGAGGCCTTGCAAAGACTTTACAAGAAACTAGTATTCCATGTACACTTAAAATGTGATTATGATAGGTTCATGATTCAGCCACTAATCTGAGTTTATTACCAATGTATGATGATGATTTAATATGTTTAAAGTTGTGATTATTATGTTTATTGATGAGGGAACAATTATATGCAAGTTAGAAGAGAAACTAGCTATATAAAACAACCGTAAAGCAAGATTTCTAGAACTCTAGATAATGAAATTTATGCAATCTTCCAGAACCTTTAGTGGCCTTAAGAACCAGATTTTATTATGTTTAGATAATGGAGAATGATTCATAATTGGGTTAGTAATTAATTTTGGCATCGTAGGGAAAGACGAGAACGAGAAAGGGTTAAACTAACTTCTAGCACAATAAAACCTTAAGAATGACTTACGCCTATGCTGCCCCATATAGTCTAATAATGTTCCTAAGGCTTATAATTAATGGTAATGATGGTAATGAATCCCTTAGATGCATAATTAATTAGTTCAATAATTGAGGTTGCCCGATTCTAGAGTTTTTGTTGAGACAGCTTCCAAGAATTGATGATGATGCCTCCTTTATGTTTTAAATGATAAGTCTATGTAGAGATTTGATGCTTATTAAGTATTTGATAATATTAAATGATTTCATGGCTTGCATGTTATAGTTGCTATTGCAAATAATGAGAATACTTACGCATGAAATAAGAAATATTCTTTGTTATTTAAAAATTACCCTTGTACTGGAAGAAAGTGTACTACGTAAAAGTGTAATTTGGAAAGGTTCTGGCTAGGAAGACTTGGTATTTAGCGTGTCCATTTGTGACCCACCTCTTTCCTGGAATCTCAGATGCATGATTAGCTGTATATATTATTTTGCATAAGACTATAAATGAGAAAATGTTATGATAATTATGAATGAAGAATTGTATTATGATATAACATACAAAGATTTAATGGTGACTTAAACTTATGAGAAAATGATCCTTTGGACCCATCAGACTATAGGTGGTGAAATGTTGCCCCTAGCCCTGTCTTCAAAAGGGTAGAGTTGGGATTTTAACTTATCAAAAGGGATAAGTATATGCTAGTGATGACTAGTAAGGTATGATCTCATAACCTAGATTACTCCCAAAGGGTGTATAGGGTGGCCTAGGAAAATGATGATGAAAGTAACTTTAAGTCACCTAAGGAACTAAGTAACGTATTATGTGATTATGATGTTCTTCTATGCATAGTATTTATGATATGATGATGAGGAATATGATGTGGTCTTATGCATAATTATGTTATTATATATGAAAGGAAAAGTTCATTATAAACATGACATGCTAAGTTTATGATGCATTATAAGACGCATGATTAAAATGACGGACCTTTGCAAAGTATATTTCCGAACTAAATAAATGAATCTTAGCATGCTCACAATTTCATAATGAAACCCGAGGTTCCTGGGACGATGATGATGACACGATGCATATGAGGTGAGTACCCTTGAGATTCTTTTATAAGTTTCTCATTCCTTCTTTCTTTCTTTCCATCTCGTCTTCAGAAGTGATGGTGATGTTCGTGATTTCCGTTGATGCTCTCACCTAGTAGATGCATGTGATCTGGTGAACCAGCTTATTATCCTTGAGGAACGTATTGCTAAACCTTGAGCGTAACTCTATATCTATTCCTATCTTGAAGTGTTATAAATAGGTGCCGTTAATAGATGTTTTTCCATCCATATATTATTTATGTTTTGTCCGATTGCCTACATCTAGCTTAACTCGTTGGTAGGCAATATATCTATGTGAAATGTAATTATGGATGTCATATAATGGAGCCAATATGATGTGTTCTTCATGATATGTCTGTTCATTTCCGCTTTATCCGATTATCGTTCACATTATGCGCGGCTCACGTTTTCAATTATGTTTTTTTTTAAAAATGGATCGTAATTTCACTACGTATTTTCAAAGCATGATTAAGGAACTGAAGCAAAGTGTAACACCCTCCAAATTACCACATTTACTCGAGTATGGACATAGTAATTAGTAGAGTATTACTGGTAAGTTCGGATCTATACTAGTTGAAATAATCAATGACACGAAATGTCGCAATACATATACTATCATAACGAGATTTACATATAGGGGTATATGTCCAGTATATATATATACATCATAAGGGCAAGACTAACAAAATGACCCCGAAGTATAGGACTTTATGCGAACGAGGCTAATCCCCCTACCTTATACCTAACCTACTCAAACACCCGCTGACAAAATAGCATATGCACATATACAACAGAGCAAAAGAAAACCAAAAGTACATCGGTAGGTAGGTAAGGTCCTAACACTATCCTATTTCTATGTACAATGCATCCGTCTTAGAGGTCTCTACTCCTCAAAGAAGCCATTGGCCATTTGAGCGATGACCTCTCCTCCATCTGGGCACGGGTTCAGAGGGATCTGAAGTCAATGAGGAGGATGACGAAACGGGTGCGTCTGGCTGATACACGGGTGGAGCGAGGGGATCTCAAACACTACAGGATGGGCCATGTGAAGGGCACACCGTCATAAGGAAAAGCGGGTCGAAGTCGCGGCAAAGACCGAGGTACTGAAGGAGCGATCAAAGAACATGTAGATCCGAACCTGGAATAACCAACGCGTACATACAGTCCAATGCCGGATCATATTGCCACACCCACTGTGGCGAATCATAGAAAACACTAAGGACGGCATCTGCGAATCTGAACAATAAAATACATACAACTTAGGGTGAGAATAATATAAAATTCTCAGTAGGGTAGTTTCCCCCATATACAATATACAATAGGGATAAGCAACTCATGCATATACAGTATTCATATAAACACCTACAGGAATCTTGAAAACCCGTAGGCCGGGAATTAGTATCACAATAATCAATCGAGTAATAATATGCATAATCAGAAACTCCATTTCTCATGTCTTTCTCAATTTTCTCAACATAGGGAAGGCTTATTCTCACAGAGAGATACATTTACAATTCACAATTTCACAGAGGACCATAGACTGCTAGGACATGAGCTCATTCCTATTCGAGATCATCGAACTTCATTTTTTTCCATTTCCGGATCACTCATAGGCTATGCCTAGCCGACACGTCTATCGACTCACAACTTTTCTAGGGAAGTCCTTCTTTTTGCCTTCCCTCTCAACTCTTTCTAAGCCTTGTTTCTGTTTTCCCCATATGTCTCAACATACACAGGAAGATATGCACATACTATCATAGAATTTCAGCCATTTCCACATCTCATTATTCTGGCAGAATTGAAGTTCTAGGCACAACAATTGGTTACCATACCAAACAACCATTCCACCCTTAAGGAAAATTTCACATGACACTTCAATGTGTCTAAAACAACCTGTAAAAATTTCAGGGCAATCAGAGTTATATAACCACTTCAATAAAATAGGCAAATCTGGTGGTCAGAAGTCACAAATTCATGGTCCAGACTTGTGTTCTCAATATTTAACCCTAGAATCCGATGGAATCAAGGTACAAGAAAATTCACAGAGGTATTTCAACATGTTATTAGTCTTGTGTAAAAATTTCAGGAGCTATCTCAATCAATTGCTATGATTAAAAATTCGGGCAAGTTTGTTACTTCAGTCTCAACAATTTACAAATTACAATTCGGTTCCTAATTTTTTTGAGGCATCAAACCTTAAAATTAACCCCCAAGAAAATTCATGTATTTAGTTTAAGGGCTTAACTACAACATATAATTTTCATGAAACCACCCACAAATTTTCCAGAAAATTCGTGAAAATTCTGATTCAGAACAGAAATCAGTCCAGCAACCTAGTTCCAATTTCACTTGAGAGAAAACCCATTTTAAAACCATCCAAACACAACACAAAAATTCATACATCAATATCAATATGTTAACCATCAATATCATCAAAATTTTTGGAATTAGGGCAAGCCAAAACAGAATTGAAAAATTCCACAAGAAAGGCAGCAGAAAACCTACTCTTGAAGGTGCAGCAAGTCTCTATCTCTAGCTTGTTTCAAGTTGTGATTTCTTCACAACCAAAACTCCCCACACAACCTCAAACCCTCCTCTGATCACTGATGGATGTGCAAGAAGGATGGGGTTCTTGAAATTTCAATCGGTTATAATTGTAGAGGTGGAAGTGTAGATCAATTTTTGTGAAGGAAGATTTGGGTTTTGATGATTCTAAGCTAGGGTTTTTGTGAGATGAACACAAGATGAAGCTCTTGGCTATGGAGGCACTTCTTCCTCTGGTTTTCTCCTTGCAAGGCCGAGTTTATGCTTGGCTTGGTTAAGAAGATCAAGTGATTAGGCTTGTAATAAATGCAAGGTAAGATATTTGTTAAAAATCATGATGACTTGGTGACTAGGCTATGATGGATGGCTAGGATTTGATCTTGGATTCCAAGATTGAATCCTAGCCTTCCACTTGTCTTAATTTGGGGGATATTATTTAGTTGTAGTGATGGAAATGTCTTTCGGTGTTAAAAACCACACACCGAAATCTACCGAACGGGTAAACGCCGTACCCACCAACCATATTACCCGAAATTTAATTTTAGGTATAAAATTATCGTTCCCACACATTCCTAATCTTATTCTCATATTTTCTTAACTTCGGGCACTCTCTGTCCTAATCCCAGTTTTCTGTCCGGCCTGGGGCCCCAAGTACTATTCACATTTTTTTTTTTGTGCTCCCTCATGGAGTCATTCTCATCACAATTGTTCCTCCAATTCTAATATTCCTATTAAGTTTTCCTCAATTAATATCTGAAGAAAACTAGGATGTTACATTACCACCCACCTAAGTAAAAATTTTGCCCTCAAAATTTCGTACCTGAAACAATTCTGGTAGTCTCTTCATAGTTGACTCTAACTCCCATGTGAATTCTTCATTTCCTGCCCACCCCAAGCTACTTTGACTAGTTGCACCCTTTATTCCTCAGTTGCTTGATCTCTCTATCCACGATCTGAGCGGGAGGCACTTGAAACGTCAAGTCGTCCGTAACTGTATAGATTCGGGTTCAATGATATGGGTGGAGTCTGGGTGGTACATTCTAAGTTGAGATATATGGAAGACATCATGGAGATTGGATAAAGACGGGGGTAGGGCTATTTGATAAGCAGCTGACCCAATCGTCGAAGAATTTGAAAAGGACCTATAAACCTAGGTGACAACTTTTTGACCTTCAAGACTCTGCCTACGCCCGTAGTGGGTGTGACCTTCAGGAACACATGCTCCCCCTCTTTAAACTCTAAAGGCTTCCTTCGTTTATCTGCATAACTCTTTTGACGACTCTCGCAGCGAGGATTTTATCCTTAATCTTCTGGATTTGTTCCGTCGTCTGATTAACTAGATCTGGTCCTAACAATCTTGCTTCTCCTAAATCGTACCAACACAATGGGATCTGACATTTCCTTCCATACAAGGCTTCATATGGGGCCATGCCAATACTAGCATGATAGCCGTTATTATAGGCAAACTCCACCAGCGGAAGTACTTTATCCCAACTCCCTTTCTGCTCAATCACGCATGCCCTCAGCATATCTTCCAAAGTCTGGATGGTGCGTTCGTCTCCATCCGTGGGGGTGATAAGCCGTACTCAAACACAGCTTGGTTCCAAAGGCCCGTTGGAAAGCTCCCAGAACCTTGAAGTAAAACGGGGTCCCTATCGGAAACTATTGAAGAAGGAACGCCGTGTAGCCTTACTATCTCTTGGATATACAAGGAAGCTAACCTATCCAAAGGATAATTAGCTTTGATGGGTAAGAGGTGAGCAGACTTGGTCAGCTATCCACTATGACCCATATAGCGTCATAGCCTGAAGACGTCCTCGGAAACCCATTACGAAATCCATGGAGATACTTTCCCACTTCCATTCTGGGATTTCTAAGGGTGTAAGGTTCCAGGGCTTCTGGTGTTCTATTTTGACTCTTTGACAAGTTAAACACTTGCGAACAAACTCCGCTATATCCCTCTTCATCCCAGGCCACCAAAACATTCTCTTGAGATCTGCATACATCTTACTAGTCCCAGGGTGTATGGTGAATTCACCTTTGTGTGCCTCCTTCAAAATCTCATTCCTGAGAGTACCACTTGCAGGTACACAGACCCTCCTTATACCTCCATATACCTCGCTGGTCGTGGTAAATTCCGGCAACTTCTTAGTGTGAGCTGATTTAAAAATCTCTTGAAGCTCTTGATCTTCAGGTTGTGCAACCAAACGTTCCTGAACTCGCTTGTTATTCTAATCTGACCTAACACCACACCTTCGGCTAACAGACGTGCTCAAGCTAAGCTTCTTGAAGTCTTCTACTAGTTCCGTTTCCTTGATCATCATGCATGCTACACTCAGGGACTTTCTGCTCAATGCATCAGCCACAACGTTTGCCTTGCCTGGGTGGTAATTCAGATTAAACTCGTAATCCTTAAGGAATTCCATCCACCGTCTCGTCTCATATTCAATTTTTCTGATCAAAGAGGTACTTTAAACTCTTATGATCCGAGAAGACATTGAACTGGACACCATAAAGATGGTGTCGCCAGATCTTTAGAGCAAAAACCACAGCCGCAAGTTCAAGATCATGGGTTGGATAGTTCACCTCGTGGGTCTCAACTCGAGAGGCATAAGCAACCACATTTCTGTGCTGCATAAGCACACACCCTAAGCCCTTACTAGAAGCATCACAATAAACCTCGAAGGGTCCCTGAGTGTCGGGTAGCACCAAGACAGGAGCTGTGGTCAACTTCCGCTTCAACTCCTGAAAACTATTCTCACATTCTGGCGTCCATTTGAATTGAGCATTCTTTCGAGTTAACTTGGTCAAAGGTAGAGCTAGCTGGAAAAACCCATAATAAATCGCCTATAGTATCCAGCTAATCCAAGAAAGCTTCGAATCTCATGACCGTAGTTGGCCGTCCCCAATTAAGTACGGATTCTACTTTGCTGGGATCTACGGAAACTCCTTCTCGCGACACCACATGACCAAGGAACTTAACCTCTCCCATCCAGAATTCACACTTTGACAGTTAGCATACAACTTCCTCTCCCTTAGGATCTGAACACAACCCTAAGATGCTCTGCATGTTCCTCTTTGGTCCTTGAATAAATAAGTATGTCATCTATAAAGACAACTACGAATTTATCCAAGTACGGCGGAAAATTCGGTTCATATAATCCATGAATACCGGAGCATTGGTCAGTCCAAAAGACATTACCTTATACTCATAATGTCCATATCGAGTTCTAAAGGCAGTCTTGGGGATGTCCTCATCCCGAACTTGAATCTGATGGTAACCTGATCTAAGGTCAATCTTTGAGAAATAGTTGCCCCACGTAATTGATCCAGAAGGTCATCAATTCTTGGCAGAGGGTACTTGTTCTTGATCGTTACCTTGTTCAACTGCCTATAATCCACACAAAGCCTCATACCCCCATCCTTTTTCTTTACCAAAAGACAGGGCTCCCACGCGAGGCACTAGGTCTAATAAAGTGCTTCCCTAGTAGCTCTTCAATTTGTGACTTTAATTCCTTCAATTCTAAGGGGACATCCTATAAGGGGCAATGGAAATAGGACCCTCCCTGGACCAACTCAATGGAGAATTCGACTTCCGCTCTGGCGGAAACTAGAATATCCTCTGGGAACACATCTGGATAGTCCCTCACCACTGGAATCGTATCAGGTCATAGATACTTTCGGCTTCACCAGCTGAGAGGAGGACATATTCCTACGGCCTACCTTACTAGGGTTAGGTGTTACTAGGTCCAAGTAAAGAAAAAGGAACCACAGGAGAAGACATGAGAAGAAATATAGCAGTTCTAGTTGGACAATGCAAAAGCACATAATTTGGTACCAGCCAATCCATACCTAAAATGACTTCTAAGCCAGACAAAGGTAGACAAAACAAATTTGCATTAAATTCTCTGGCATTTATAAAGAGAAGTGGTCATGCATGCTTGACAAGTTCTAATAGGATTCGCAGGAGGGTGGATACAAGAAGGTCATATGATAGCTTAGACAGGTAATCCTAACTTTTGTACACAGTCATAGGATATGAAAGAATGGGAGGCACCCGAATCATACAGGACGTCTAAAATAATTTCATTTATTTCACACTTACCTTTACAGAGCAGATTGAGAATCTCCTTGGCATCCAGCAAAAACACGTCCTGGTTGTTGTGGCCTGGGGTGGCTGCTGAGCTTTCTTATTAGGACACTCGAAGATCTTGTGTCCTGGTTTCCCACAACCAAAGCATGTGATTTGTGTGGTCCAGCAAGGCCCTTCCCATGATATTTTTCGCATTTGAAACACTCTCTCATTGCCTCCCTTTGGAGATTGGATCTGTTTTCTGTTGTTGTTGTTGTTGTTGTTGTTTCGTGGAAATCTTCCCTTAGATTGGTGCATAGGCTTGAATCGAGGGCCTTGAGGCGCTAGTCCTCTCTAACATTGTTTTGCGCATACCTGAGGTTTGCCAACTTCTTGTTAGACTCCCGCGTCGACATTTATTCACCAAAGTAGGATAATCTCAAATTTCCAAGAGGCTCACAGCGGCTTCAATATCTTCACGTAGACCCCTTCGTATTTCATGCATTTCCAAACTTCGTCCGGTCACGCTGGTAAATCGTAGAAAATTTGCAAAGTTCCTCAAACTTGGTGGTATACTCGCCACACTCATAGGACCTTGTCTAAGGGCCATAAATTCTAACTCCTTCGCATTTCTCAAGAAGCGGGGAAGTACTTGTGATAAAAAGCCTCCTTAAAGATGTCCCAGGAACTTCATGCGGAGGCTTCAAAGTCCTCTAGTACCTACCCACCAGAATTCAGCATCCGCCTTTAGCATATAGGTGGCAAAAGCCACCTTTTGAATCTCTGAGGGTAGAACTGAGAAAATCTTTTCCATTGCCTTGATCCACTCCCGCTTTGTAGGGATCCAAGCTCCTCCAAAGGCGGGGGGTTTGCCTTCCTAAACTCAGCAAATTTTTGATATTCTACATCCTTCATTCCCTCCTGGGTGCTGCCTCCTCATTGCGATGTAATCGTTCCATCATTCGGTTAGCAAGCAGCTTGCTCCCTCATTGCTAGCCATTTCATGGAAAGTGTTCATCATATCAACATTGTTCCCTGCTCCGCTCCTGGTCCTCCATTTGAAGTCATTGATTCCTGTCACACCAAACAAAATATTGAGTTGATCAGGCTCAATACCAATCCAAGTGTGGCAGGAATCCACAACATTTCCAACCCATCATGTATACACATACATATATATGCATCATCATGCATAACAACTACCATTAAACATAGTCGGTCCAATCCCCAGGCTGAAGGATGGACCCTTGATACCATAATGTAACACCCTCCAAATTACCACATTTACTCGAGTATGGACATAGTAATTAGTAGAGTATTACTGGTAAGTTCTGATCTATACTAGTTGAAATAATCAATGACACGAAATGTCGCAATACATATACTATCATAACGAGATTTACATATAGGGGTATAATGTCGTCATATATATATATACATCATAAGGGCAAGACTAACAAAATGACCCCGAAAAGTAGGACTTGATGCGAACGAGGCTAATCCCCCTACCTTATACCTAACCTACTCAAACACCCTGCTACAAAATAGCATATGCACATATACAACAGAGCAAAAGAAAACCAAAAGTACATTCCCTGAGGTAGGTAAGGTCCTAACACTATCCTATTTCTATGTACAATGCATCCGTCTAGAGGTCTTACTCCTCGTGCAGAAGCCATTGGCCATCGAGCGATGACCTCTCCTCCATCCTGGGCACCGGGTCCTCAGAGGATTTGAGTTAGATGAGGAGGATGACGAAATGGGTGCGTCTCTGGGATACACGGTGGAGCGAGGGGATCTCAAACACCAGGATGGGCCATGTGAAGGGCACACCGTCATAAGGAAAGCGGGGTCGAAGTCCGCGGCAAAGACCGAGGTACTGAAGGAGCGATCAAAGAACAGACGGACCTGGAATAACCAATGGCGTACATAGTCCAATGCCGGATCATATTGCCACACCCACTGTGGCGAATCAGAAAAACATAGGGACGGCATCTGCGAATCTGAACAATAAAATACATACAACTGGGGTGAGAATAATATAAAATTCTCAGGAGGGTAGTTTCCCCCATATACAATATACAATAGGGATAAGCAACTCATGCATATACAATATTCATATAAACACCTACAGGAATCTTGAAACCCGTAGGCCGGGAATTAAGGAAGGTATCACAATAATCAATCGAGTAATAATATGCATAATCAGAAACTCCATTTCTCATGTCTTTCTCAATTTTCTCAACATAGGGAAGGCTTATTCTCACAGAAGATACATTCACAATTCACAATTTCACAGAGGACCATAGACTGCTAGGACATGAGCTCATTCCTATTTGAGATCACCGAACTTCATTTTTTTCCATTTCTGATCACTCATAGGTCTATGCCTAGCCGACACGTCTATCGACTCACAACTTTTCTAGGGAAGTCCTTCTTTTTGCCTTCCCTCTCAACTCTTTCTAAGCCTTGTTTCTGTTTTCCCCATATGTCTCAAATATACAGGAAGATATGCACATACTAACATAGAATTTCAGCCATTTCCACATCTCATTATTCTGGCAGAATTGAAGTTCTAGGCACAACAATTGGTTACCATACCAAACAACCATTCCACCCTTAAGGAAAATTTCACATGACACTTCAATGTGTCTAAAACAACCTGTAAAAATTTCAGGGCAATCAGAGTTATATAACCACTTCAATAAAATAGGCAAATCTGGTGGTCAGAAGTCACAAATTCATGGTCCAGACTTGTGTTCTCAGAATATTTAACCCTAGAATTCGATGGAATCAAGGTACAAGAAAATTCACAGAGGTATTTCAACATGTTATTAGTCTTGTGTAAAAATTTCAGGAGCTATCTCAATCAATTGCTATGATTAAAAATTCGGGCAAGTTTGTTACTTCAGTCTCAATTTTACAGCAGCAGTTACAATTCGGTTCCTAATTTTTTTGAGGCATCAAACCTTAAAATTAACCCCCAAGAAAATTCGTGTATTTAGTTTAAGGGCTTAACTACAACATATAATTTTCATGGCTCATGAAACCACCCACAAATTTTCCAGAAAATTCGTGAGAAATTCTGATTACAGAAGATAAATCAGTCCAGCAACCTAGTTCCAATTTCACTTGAGAGAAAACCCATTTTAAAACCATCCAAACACAACACAAAAATTCATACATCAATATCAATATGTTAACCATCAATATCATCAAAATTTTCAAATTAGGGCAAGCCAAAACAGAATTGAAAAATTCCACAAGAAAGGCAGCAGAAAACCCTACTCTTGAAGGTGCAGCAAGTCTCTATCTCTAGCTTGTTTCAAGTTGTGATTTCTTCACAACCAAAACTCCCCACACAACCTCAAACCCTCCTCTGATCATTGATGGATGTGCAAGAAGGATGGGGTTCTTGAAATTTCAATCGGTTATAATTGTAGAGGTGGAAGTGTAGATCAATTTTTGTGAAGGAAGATTTGGGTTTTGATGATTCTAAGCTAGGGTTTTTGTGAGATGAACACAAGATGAAGCTCTTGGCTATGGAGGCACTTCTTCCTCTGGTTTCTCTCCTTGCAAGGCCGAGTTTATGCTTAGCTTGGTTAAGAAGATCAAGTGATTAGGCTTGTAATAAATGCAAGGTAAGATATTTGTTAAAAATCATGATGACTTGGTGACTAGGCTATGATGGATGGCTAGGATTTGATCTTGGATTCCAAGATTGAATCCTAGCCTTCCACTTGTCTTAATTTGGGGGATATTATTTAGTTGTAGTGATGGAAATGTCTTTTGGTGTTAAAAACCACACACCGAAATCTTACCGAACGGGTAAACGCCGTACCCACTAACCGATATTACCGAAATTTAATTCTAGGTATAAAATTATCGTTCCCACACATTCCTAATCTTATTCTCATATTTTCTTAACTTCGGGCACCTCCCTGAATCCCAGTTGTCCGAGGCCCGGCCCGCCAAGTACTATTCACATTTTTTTTTTTTGGTACTCCCTCATGGAGTCATTCTCATCACAATTGTTCCTTCAGAATTCTAATATTCCTATTAAGTTTTCCTCAATTAATATCTGAAGAAAACTAGGATGTTACACAAAGAGTAAATTCTAGTAATTAATCAAGATAAGATCAGGCGTATTGGGTTAATTATTAGGGTGTTACACAAAACATATTTCATTAAAGCTTTTCAAGGTTCTGAGGTAACAACATTTAGGTGTCATGGAGAATTTTTATAGCCTTTGAATTGGTTATTTGATATGAAAAATAAATTTTGCTACTTGAGTGAAAAATCCATTGTGCTGAAATGAACCATGCTTTGAACTGATGAAATAATGGCATTTGGTACTATTATGACATAAGTACTTGAATATGAATAATTGAGCATGTGAACTTATTGAAGATGTAAGGCACATATAGATATGAATACTTATTACAATTGCTTATATGAAAGAAAAGCATAAGATTATGTTTCTTGGGTTGGAGAAAGTAAATCCGTATTTCAAGGAAAGAAAACACAGCTAGGAATAGGTCTATGTGAGAATTGGAGAAAGTAAATCCAATGATCATGTATATGAATGAGCTAAGTCCTAAAGCAGCTATTACCTTAAAGTGATCAAAGCCACAATAGTCGAGGGCCAAGGCAAGTTGAAATAGCAATTATCCTGAGTAGTCCTTTATCTTATGTGCTAAGTAAAGATGATCCCTTCAATGTACCAAAAGCCCATAAAATTGAGAATGAATTACTATGATGTTGAGTAGTATGACATGTGTATATTAAGTGATTGAAAAATAAAGAGACTCACTTCGAAATGGTTTTTGAACTTTAAAATGAACCTTTGATATATGTTGCATGCTCATATTTTCTAATAAACTGAAGTGCGGGGACGATGAAGATGAGATGAATTTTAGTATATGTTTTAAGGATGCCCTACTGAGAATTTTAGAATTCACCCTATGTGTTTGTTTTCCCTGTATTATCTCCAAGTTAATCTAGAGGAGGAGGCCGTGGAAAGAATAAATTGGAATTTTTAGTAGTTAGTGGAGAGACCTTATCTATTGTACTTAGGTGTATGCATATGTAAATATAAAAGATAACAGATGTACCTAAAGATCTTAGAAGAGCTTCCTTTTGTATTTGACCTTGTATTAAATAAATACTTTGTTTCTTTGGTATATATTTTGATAGAACCACGAATTAGTTACTACACAATTCACCGATTCTTGCTATAGATATTTAAGAAAGGTTTGTAAATTTATAAGTAACAATTCAAGTCCGATGTCATGACTTAAGGATGAGGTTGTACTTGGGAGGATGTTACATGATGATGATCTTTGCTTGCTGCGGCCCTGGTGCTTGAGCTAGTGGTGGCAAGGTAAATGGTAGAAGCCTAGTGGCAACCGTTCTCTCTCATCTCTTGCTCCTCCTCTTTATTCCTCTTGGACTAGGGATTAAGGTAACATAAGTGTGGTGAGAAATTGATGGAATGGGTCAATACTCTAGGCTTAGGTGGGCACTGGGCTAGGTTTAGGTTGAGAACTTGCCTTGTGTGAGACTAAATGCCACGAGTAAGTGGTGGGTCGAAAAGCTAAAAAATAAAGTGACATAATAAAAGATAAGAGTTGTTTATTGAGAATTTGACACTTCTATGTCAATAACAAATAATTGACAATTTCCTTACGTAGGAGGCCAAATCTTTAACCAGGAGTTTATCGACAAACTTAGGAGTTTGGATGTTAGCCTTTGTTTTTCCATATCTCAATTCAGGAGCGAAAAACTACTCTTCTTAGGTTCTACATTGAAGAATCGAGTGTCAAATTGTTTTTAATGGAATGAAAATAGAATGATGTGCAATGTGATTTGTGTGTTGTGGATGCAATGTTGATTGACATATTGAAATGAATAAAATTTAAATTAGTGTAAAGGAATTTATTGACAAAGTGTAAATAAAGGACATAAATTGTAAAGAAATTAAACAAGTTAGCCTGAGAAGCGAGTCAATGGGGTTAAGAACTTACTCAGGGACTCTGACTCTGCCTTGTCAATTGGGTAATGTTTTAGAGTGAGTGTGTGAGTAAAAATTCCAACCCTTTGCAAATGTAGAGACCTTATTTATAGACATCTTAGGACTCTAAGATCTTGACACTTGTCTTTGGCTGCATCCTTGGATGTCATCCACGTGTCTTTGATGGTTATTCTTTATCATGCGCCTTTATCGTCTCTTCATAAGGCTTCCATCAGGACCGCTAAAACTATCAATCGACCAAGGTTTGTCTCCTAGTGACCACTACGAAGATATTCTTAAGATCCTCCAAAATTTCTAAGTCCCGAATGATTAACTCTGTCCTTGACAAATCGAACCCCAACGTTCAATTTAGGCTTTACTCCATGACTCTAGCTTTAACCAATTGACTAACGAACCCAATTTTGCAATTTTGTTAGAGTTTCATCAATGCTAAATACTTATCATGCCAAGACCTGCATGTTTGCAGTCACACTCTTCACAATGACCATTCGCCTAACAAGGTCCAATGCAAGCTCAACATTTTGATACTTAGTGAGATTTGGTGCCAATGTAACACCCTAATAATTAACCGAATACACCTAGGTTGTATCTGATTAATTACTAGACTTTACTCTTTGCTTCAGTTCTTTCATCATACTTTGAAAATACTTTGTGAAATTACGAGCCATTTTTTTTTTAAACATAATTGAAAACGTGAGCCACACATAACGTGAACAATAATCGAAATAAAGCGAATAACATGCAGATATAGCATGAAAAACACATCATATTGGCTCCATCATATAACATCCATAATTACATAACACATAGATAGTTTGCCTACCAACGGAATAAGACTAGGTGTAGGCAATCTAACAAAACATAAATAATATATGGATGGAAGGACATCCATTAATGTTACCTAGTAATAACACTTCAAGGATAGGGATAGATATATGAAATATACGAGTAACTAGAGGATCAAGTTCATACCGGTGAAAGCCTAATGTGATTCACGAACGCTTCCTTCGTTTCTAAAACGAGATGGAAAGAAAAATAGAGGGAGTGAGAAACTTATAAAAGAATCTCAGGAGGGTACTCACCTCATGATGCATTGTGTCATCATCATCGTCCCCAGGAACTCTGGGTTATTATGAAATAGTGAGCATGCTAAGATTGATTTATTCAGTTCAAAAATATACTTTACCGAGGTTCGTTGGTTTTAATCATGCGTCTTATAATACATCATAAACTTAGCATGTCATGTTTATAATGAACTTTTCCTTTCATATATAATAACATAGTTATGCATAAAACCACATCATATTCCTCATCATCATTTCATAATACTATGCATAGCAGAACATCATATTTCTCATCATCATCTCATAAATACTATGCATAGCAGAACATCATATTCACATAATGCATTTACTTGGTTTCTTAGGTGACTTAAAGTTACTTTCATTATCATTTTCCTGGGTCACCCTATACTCCACCCTTTTGGGAGTAATCTAGGTTATGAGCTCATACCTTGCTAGTCATCACCAGCATATACTTATGCCTTTTGATAAGTAAAATTCCGTCTCTACCCTTTTGAGAGAACGACTAGGGGGCAAGAATCACCTTTCACCGCCTATAGTTTGATGGTCCAAAGGATCATTTTAGGATCACCTTTTCACCACCTATAGTCTGATGGGTCCAAAGGGTCATTTCCTCATATATTTTGAGTCACCTTTAAGTCTTTGCATGTTATATCATAACACAATTCTCAATTCATAATCATTTATAACATTTTCTCGTTTATAGTCTTATTCTGAATAATATATATACCAACTAATTATGCATCCGAAATTCCTGAAAAAGAGGTGGGTCACAAATGGACACTTAAATAACAAGTTTTTAGCCAGACCTTTCCAAATTACACTTTTGAATATACTTTCTTCAGGAACAAGGTAAATTTTTAAATAACAAAGAATATTTCATTATTTCATGCATAAGCATTCTCATTGTTTGCAACAGAACTATAACATGCAACTGAATCATTCAATGATATCAAATACTTAATAAGCATCAAATCACTTCATAGACTTATCATTTCAAACTTCAAAGAACTATCATCATAAATTCTTATCGAAAACGTCTTAAACATCCAAAACTTTATAATCGGGTAACCTCAATTATCATACTAATTAATCATGCATCTAAAGGATTCATTATCATCATTAGCATTAATTATAAGCCTTAAGAACATTATTAAACTATATGGGACAACATAGCAAGTTATATTTAAGGCTTCACTGTGCTAGAAGTTGCATTTTTAGCCCTTTCTCATTACGGCTTTTTATGGTGCTAAAATCAATTACTAAACCAATTATGAATCATTCTCCCTTATATAAACACAATAGTACTTGGTTCTTAGGGCTGCTAAAGGTTCTGACAGAACGCACAAATTTCATTCTCTAGAGTTCTAGAAATCTTGCTTTTACGTTTTTGGATGCTAGTTTTATTTCTAACATGCATAGAATCGTTCTTAGCAATAAATCATAATCATCACAACTTTGAACATATTAAACCATCATCATAAAGTAGTACTAAACTTAATAGGTAGCCGAATCATGAACCTCATATAATTGCATAAAACCACATTTCAAGTATACATAAAGTACTAGTTTCCCGTATAATATTTGTAAAGCTTCAAAACTCCTTTAGTAACTAATTCTTTTTGTTAAACTTTAAAGAAATTATAAGACTTTAAGCCTCCATAATCATGAGGCCGATTTATACATTGAAAGAATGTTCATGATTAGAATTTTCTCTTAAGATAAAAGAAGCAAGTCTTGAGCTTTAGAGATTTAGTGATAGCTAGAATTATAAACATACTATGCAACCCATTTTAATCTTGTCTTTATAAGGTGATAACTTGGAAATATAAACATGATGCAAGAAACTGAGCGCGGTAGTCCGCACTGACAAGTTGGATAGAAGATCTTAAGAAAAGGAGCCCGGTTCCACTTACCTGAAGGAGAAGAGAATTCTTATTACATCTTATAAAGCTCCAAACTCAAGACTTCTTAAAGAATGAATTCTTTGGCTCCAATAATCTTAAGGAAATTGAAAGTGAGCTTTAGAGTTCTTATTACCATGGTTCCAACTTTGTTTGTGATACTTGGGCAAGTCTTTGAGCTCTAGGATCTTTAGGTGATGACATAAAATAAACATGTCATGCATTGATTCTTTTAGCCATTATAAAATAAAGTGAGAGCATAAAATAAATATGAGATGCATCCTCTTTATTATCTTTGAAGATTAAGTGACAACTTGAAACATAAACATGAAATGCAAGCTTGGAAATTTAAACATGAAAATGCAAGTTCATTTATTCATTCTTGAGAATTTAGTGATGACATAAGTAAACATGGTTATGCAAGGCATAAACTTAAACATGGATGCAAGTTCATTTTATTCTTTACTAGAGCTCCTCCAAGACTTTTAGGGACATATAATATCAACCCAATATATATATCTTAGCAAGACAAAGTGAAAAATACATCTTTCAAGTTATAAACTCAAGATCTTTATTTTTACATCATAAAAACATCATTCTTTAAAGTTTTGCATCAAGTGGAATTTTCAAGCTTTAGAGGCCTAACTTGTGATGGATTTACAACCAACACTCAAGGTCCTCATTATCAAGCTATCATCATATCCCCATATAGGCCTTATGGCCGAAATATTTAAAGAAAAAGAAAGAAGAAAACCAATTAGAAAAGCTAGAGAAAGTTCATGAAATCATCATTTTGAACCAAGAACAACACTTAGCAAAACATGGAAATAAGCTTAAAGACAACTCCCTACCTAATTTGGTTTGAAGGAAAGGAAGAGAACTTGGTTTCTTTGAGTGAAATGAAAAAAATCTCCTTGAAAAGTTGAAGAAAGAATTTCGCCAAGAGGAAGGAAGAAAGAAAGTTTTTGAGCTTTGAAAAACTTGAAATTGTGCAATTATGAGCAAGGCTTCTAAGACTCCTTAAGCATGCCTATTTATAGAGATTTTGGAGCTCATGAATGGACAAATGGAGGAGGCATGGGTGGCTGATTTTGAGGGGGAACAAAGGGAGAAAATTCATATTTTTGTTTAAGGCATGTTTTATGCCATGTTTTAGGGAATTTTTTATTTTTTTCTTTACATGAAGCTTTGTGCCAAATTTGCCAAGTAATCTAATGCATGGAGGCCATATAATTTCGTGCATTACAGCCCAAGGAGGAGGAAATTTATGTGTTCCATGTATTATTTAGGTGTAGGTAAGTATTCTTGCAAATTAGAGAATTTGCAATTAAGGGCTTAGGTGAATTAGTAAGCAATTTGGGTGTTTTTAAGCAATTTCAGATCCTAATCAATTTAAATAAATAATTTAGACTCTAGATTAGTAATTAGAATTTAATAAGCTTTAATTTGAGCCTAATATTGCTTAGGTTTCATTAGACGAATCGAAAATCTCAAAAATTGCAAAACTTGACAAGAGGGGCAAAATGGTCATTTCGTCTAAAAATTGCCCAGGCCACCCAAGCTTAACCAATGGACAATCATAACTTAAAAACATGTTTTAAAACATTTTAGTGAGGTTCGGGTTAGGCACACAAATCCAAGTTAAAAAACGCAAGGCCATTTTGGTCATTTCGGCTGAAGCTCAAAATTAGGATTCTTCTCCTCTATTAACACACATAACACAAACAATCCCTTATTATCATCAAAACATCCCCTTGAGGATGGGTGGGGCCCACGACCTCATTTTCTAGTAAAATAACCTCAGGGCATTTTGGTCATTTTACACGTACAGAAATTGGGTTTGCAACTTTCACACGAATTGCTCCTAACCTTTCTTCTAATGTTATATTCCTTTATTGAGGATTGTTTGATCTCAAATTTTATGTAAGAATTACCTAGTAATTCGGTAATTTCTAACGATAGTAAAAATTGGGGCGCAAACCAACGTGATGCCCCCTACAACTCCTATTTCGAAGAGCAACCGTCAATGAGAAGTTGAAGAGTTGTTATTTAAATTTAAAATAAATTTTTACCAAATTGAAATCCCCCTTAAAGATAATTTATGAGCGCGTTAATTGGAACAACCACGTTAATTGGATCATCACGTCCTCCCTTGTTCTTTGGGCTTGTTAGTTTTTCATGATGGCCCATTGAGGTGGCTATAAATATCTTTGGAGCTTCTCATTTCCTGCCTATCTCCCAAGCTGAATTGTTCATTCTTTTCTTTCTTTTAGAACCTCTTAAACTCTTCATTTTCCCTTTTTCTTTGAATTTTCTTATTGCATTCATGTCTTCTCAATCTAAATCCACCTCCTCCAAAGGTGCTACTCCTGATCATCCTCTAATGATCCCAAGAACTCTTAGCTGGTGGCTTCAGTCCAGGAACCCATGATTGATCAAGATAAAGGATTTGCCATGGGTCCCAATCAAAGAACTCTCCTAAACTCACTTCCCAGGTGCTTATCCTTTTCTCCATAGGTCCTGATATTCATGGTTATGTTGATCCTGTTAACCCCTAAACAAGCCAATAAGATAGGCACTCATTACCTCTCCTCTAAGTCACAAAAGATTTTGACCAGTTCACCTTCAACTCCATTGTAGATATTTTAGCTCTAATTCTAGGTTATTCAAGAACTAACCTAAAAATTCCAAACCATTTCTTGAATGGCTCCAAAGAAGAGGTAGGATTCACAACCTAGAGAAGTTTGGGTACTTTTGACATCCTTCAATTAGCCAAATACTCTATTAAGTTCAATAATAGCATGTTAGGGTTTGTCATCTATTTATGGAATTTAACCACAAATTCTTTTCAACTTCCTTATGGCATGATTGGTCCAACCTTATTCAAAGTAGCTGCAATCACAAGCTTTCAACCCTCAGGGGTTGACATCTTACCCCATATGGAACCATGAGACCCCTCCAAGTATGTAATATCCTCCAAATACAACCTCATCCTTAAGTCATGGCATCGTATCTAAGAGTTGTTACTTATAGATTTGCGACCTTCTTAATTATCTAAAGCAAGAATCATGTATTAACTAAGTCATGGTTCTGTCAAAATATATAGCAAGAAACAACGTATTTATTTAATACAAGTCAAGTACAAAAGGAAGTTCTTCTATGAGCTTTGGTTCACATATGTTCTTTACTAAATTTAGAACACACACACACACACACACACATATATAACTATGTACAATAGATACGAGTTTACGACTAAACTATGGAAATTACAATTTAGTCTTTCTTGTAGTTGCTTCACTATCCTCTGAAATCAACCTGAGATGACACAGAAACACAAACAAGCAGGGTAAGAATTATGAAATTCCCAGGAGGTATCCTCAAAATACATAATCATAATGTCATTGTCATCATCCCAGCCACTTCGGTTTATCAAGAAAATGTGATCATACAATACCTATTAAATATTCATTTTAAAGTTCTAAAATCATCCTTCCAAGTAGGTAGCTTTTATTATTCAATCACATATCATACTACTCAACATCATATAAATCCTATACCTCAAATCACAACTTAACATATTGGCCTAAATATTGATACTAAAATTCTTCACTTAGCACATAAGATAAAAGACTACTTTAGGGTAATACGCTGCATTTTCAAGACTAGCTCATTCCTATACATGATCATTGGATTTACTTTCTCCAATTCTCACATAGACCTATTCCTAGTCAGGTTTACTTTCCCCGACTCAATTTAAGGGCAGTCAAGTTTACTTTCCCCAAACTGGATTTACTTTCTCCAACCCAAGAATTATAAATCTTATGCTTTTCTTGGTAGTCAGGTTTACTTTCCCCATAAACCAGATTTACCTTCTCTAAGCCCAAGAAACATAATCATATGCTTTTCTTTTGCATATGAGCAATAATAATAAGCATTCATATCTATGTGTGCCTAACCTCATCAATAAGTTCACATGCTCAATTATTCATATTCATATTCATTATAGTTGAATCAAGTCATTATATCTTTAGTTCAAGGCATTCTCACAATCTCACAATGGCAGATTCTTTACCTGAGGAACACAATTTTATTTACATGTCAAACCCTCAATTAAGAGGCTACCAAAATTATATATAACACCTCAATGTGTCCTTTAGATACTATGAAAGTTCGGAGCAAAAATAATTCTCTAACTATGTTAACAAAATTAGACAAATTTGGTGGTTAGAGATCACTTATACTCATCTTAGAATCGGAATGTCATAATTTTTAACCCTAGAAAATGATTGAATAAATTCAGAACAAAAATCATTGGTACACTTTGAGATGTTCTCAACACCTTGTAAAAATTTCAAAGGAAAAATAAATCATTTGCTGTATTAAAAAATTAGTAAAATTCACAGCTTCAGACTGGAAATTTTAGGACATATATAGTCTCGTTCATGATTTTTTCAAGCATTTAGAGTCTTTATCATACTCCACAAAAATTTCTGAGTTGCTTTAGGATGTTAGCTTTAACATAATTTTTATAGCTTATAAAACTACCTACAATTGTGCCAAAAAAATCATGAACAAACCATTAGGAGCAAAAATTGAAAATTCAACAAGTAAGGTTTAATATCTCTTTAGAAAAATGATGTTTCCACAATAACAAACTAATCCACCAAAGCAAATACATCTATATATGTGTGTAATCAAAGAATAGAGCCAGAAAATATCAATTTTAAACCATCAAAATTTGCAAGAACCAGAATTTTATTAAACAAGACAACAAACCCTACTTTGCAAATCTTTAGAGCTTTATACTTCAAAGGTGTTCCAAGGAATTTTCTCTTCACTTCAAGGACTCCCAATTAAACTCCAAACCTTCCTTAGGTAGTGAGGAAGTGATATGTCAAGGTGAGGATTGATGGAGAATTGAAATTTTAATCAGTTAGTTTTATAGGTATTAATGAGTAGAACAAGTTTTATGAAGGGAGTTTGTGATTTTATCAAGTCTAGGCTAGGAAAATGGAGTTTTGAATCAAGTTTTAAGCTCTTAAAAGAAATAAAAATGGAGGTTGATGGTCATTCTTGTTCATGGCTGAGAATATGTAGCTTCAATCATAAGATTTGGTGGCTTTTTAATGATATTATATTAGGTTGTAAGAATTTTTTAATATAAAGTCTATACTCTTTGACCAAAAAAACAAGATGAATGGCTAGGATTTGATCTTGTAATTCAAGGTTGAATCTTTACCATCCACTTGGTTCAAATGGATAGGCATGATCCTATTATAAGATTAAATTAACTTTCTGTTAAAAACTCGCACACCAAAATTTTACCAAACAAGTAAAATATTTACCTGGTAATCAAACATTGCTCGAAAATTAATTCTAGGTATAACTTCTCATTCCTTATCATTTCTAACCTTAACTTTCTCTTTTCTCAGTCCTAGATCTAGGGTTTCTTTATGGACCGGGGCCCACAAGGTTACTATTCACCTCTGAATTTTTTTTTTAAAACATGTCCGTTGGGCCATCCTCATCATTGCTAAACTATTGGATTTTTGAAATTATGACTAATAAAGCTCAAATTAATTTTTAACTATTTTTTAGGGTGTTACAAAGTACACCTTAAATATGTCCAACATGTCTTATATTGCCTTTATCAAGAACAATAGGGAACTAGCACTATAAAACTTAACATGTCATTTTCCTCTATTATTAGCTCAATTCAATTGTGTTTTGCTCTTGGAGTGTGAAAATGCAAGCTATGTACTTCCCCTTGGTTATGTTATTGCACCAAGGAAATAAGTTTGCTTGCCAACTGCTCTTGGCACATCTCTATGATGAATTGCATGACTTTGTCACTAAAATTGGTAACAATGAGTCCCAACCCTGGAGGTCTAATGTGGCTACTTCAACTATGGTTGAACACCATTTTCGAGCCTCAATTGACTTATTCTCCACCAGCCACAATTCATTGAGGCATTGAAGGGCCTCACCTTAGCTTTTTGTCCCGTACCACACCCAAGGACTAGAAACCCTTTGAAATTCCTGCATTTCTTCCAACATTTTCATGAGGCTTCCTTCTTTAGTACTAACCAAATGAATTTAACTCCCTTTGCTGCTCGATGCCTTGGACCACCTTGGCTCTAATGGTATTATTTGAGGCACAAAAGTGAGACAAATCGAAGTGACGCCATTTGGTCCAACTTTCTATGCACACAAGTTATTCCTTCAGGTTTGCTAGGGTCAAATGCCTTGGGAGTTGTCCTTCATGCCCTTAATTTTATGGTGTGACAATTTGGCTTCTCTTAAGCAATCTTAGCACTATTGACACTTACCCCGATGAAGAATTTTCCACTCTAAGTCCGTCCCTTAAAGACTTAAATTATTGGTTGTCCAACAATGAGTCGAGAAGAGATGTTTACCCCTCAATGGCCATAGAACCTAGCTCCTTTACAAGATGATTTGTCACTTGGTGGTGTGAATACTACAACACCCTTCATGTTGATTTAGACGTCAAACATGTATTCTAACACATTCTTTTGGTGCTTTGTAGCCAGGTCAAGAAGACGAAGTTGAGAAGGCGCCTAAAGCCCCTAAGGCCTCGAAGGTGTCAAGATCTATCCTTTCTTCCCATTCTCGATCATTGACTCCTTCGCACACCTTGTTAAACAAAGTAAGATTCACATTGTTCACATATCTTCTTCTCTTTTTTTAATTATTTTTTAACTTCAAATATACTTAGTCACTCTACTCGACTAAGAGAATCTTTTTCCAAAGATCATTCCCTTGACCTTGTAAATGTCAATGACGAAAAGGAAGAAGGTGACTCATTTAGCTCTCCTTCATAACAAGGTATGCTCCATTGGCCAATATTGTTCAAGTATTATATCTTCGAGTGCAAATAACCCTCTCCATTTTTCACACATACCTCCTAATCAAGACACAATAATTAATCCTGACGAGACCATGGGCAAAGCCGTTATGGACAAAGGAGACTTGAGTCGAGGACTCACCTGTCATTGTTGAACAGCAAGCCAACCATGATGTTGTGCCCAATTTGATCCTCTGTCCATGTAAGCCAGGAAACCTCAATTTGCACCTATTTTAACTATTCTTAGCCCAGGAGAAGGATAAAGAGGAGGAGGATAATGACGATGAGTTTGATATGGGATTCATCACTACTTTGAATCTGGCCTTGTCAACTCATTCTTGACAAAGATACTCCCTCTTGCTATAAGGCACTGAGCATTAAGAACACCACTACTCCGACCATTGAGATGTTGAAAAGTCCCATTCCAACTTCCACCTGCCTCCCTGAGATTCATCACTACTTTGAATCCTGCCTTGTCAGGTCTATTCTTGTCAAACATACTCCCCTCTTATAGGCACCTCATTTAGAATTACCGAATTACCCTAGGTAATTTTTCATATAATTCGAGGCCAAACAATCAATAAAGGAATATAACATTAGAAGAAAGGTTAGGAGCAATTCGTGCGAGAGTTGCAAACCCCAATTTCTGGACGTGTAAAATGACCAAAATGCCCCTGAGGTTATTTTACTCAGAAAATGAGGATCGTGGGCCCCACCCGTCCTCAAGGGGATGTTTTGATATTAATAAGGGATTGTTTGTGTTATGTGTGTTAATAGAGGAGAAGAATCCTAATTTTGAGCTTTGTTGAAATGACCAAAACGCCACCTTGCCGTTTTAATTCTATTCGTGCCGACTTAGCCCGAACCTCACTAAAATGTTTTAAAACATGTTTTTAAGCTATGATTAACCATTAGTTAAGCGGGTGTTCTTGGCAATTTTTAAGTAAAATTACCATTTTATCCCCTTTGTAGTTTTGCGAATTTTGAGATTTTTGATTGTATAGCAAAACCTAAGCAATATTAGGCTCAAATTAAAGGTTATTAGATTCTAATTATTAATCTAGAGTCAAAATTATTTATTTAGATTGATTAGAACTTAAAATTGCTTAAAAACACTCAAATTGCTTACTAATTCACCTAAGCCCTTAATTGTAAATTCTAATTGCAAAGATACCTACCTACACCTACATAATACATGGAACACAAAAATTTTATCCTCCTTGGGCTGTAATGCACGAAATTTTGGTCCATAATGCATCAGAAAATTTTTCAAAGAATGCACAAAAACCCAAGGTATGAAAACAAGGAACCATGAAAACATGATTCCATGTTTTAAGCCACCAAACAAGATGATTTTTCTTCCTTGTTTCCTCCTCAAATTTGGTCAGACTTTCCTCCTCCCTTTGTCCATTTATGAGCCTCAAAATCTCTATAAATAGGCATGCTTGAAGGAGTGTTAGAGGCCTTAGTTCATAACTTACACAATTCTAATTTTTAGAAGCACCAAAAGCTTTCTTTCTTCCTCCTCTTGGCTAAAACTTCTTCTCCCATTTCTCAAAGAGATTTTCTTTCATTTCACTCAAGGAAACCAAGTTCTTTTCCTTTCCTTCAAATAAAATTAGGTAGGGAGTTGTCTTTAAGCTTATTTCTATGCTTTGCTAAGTGTTGTTCTTGGTTCAAAATGATGATTTCATGGACTTTCTCTAGCTTTTTTCATTTTCTTCTTTCTTTTCCTTTGAACATTTCAGCCATAAGGCCTATATGGGAATATGATGATAGCTTGATGATGAGGACCTTGAGTGTTGGTTGTAAATCCATCACAAGTTAGGCCTCTAAAGCTTGAAAATTCCACTTGATGCAAAACTTTAAAGAATGATGTTTTTATGATGTAAAAATAAAGATCTTGAGTTTAGAACTTGAAAGATGTATTTTTCACTTTGTCTTGCTAAGATATATTGGGTTGAATTTCTCTAAAGTCTTGGAGGAGCTCTAGTAAAGAAATAAAATGAACTTGCATCCATGTTTAAGTTTATGCCTTGCATAACCATGTTTACTTTCTATGTCATCACTAAATTCTCAAGAATGAATAAATGAACTTGCATATTCATGTTTAAATTTCCAAGCTTGCATTTCATGTTTATGTTTCAAGTTGTCACTTAATCTCAAAGATAATAAAGAGGATGCATCTCATATTTATTTTATGCTCTCACTTTATTTTATAATGGCTAAAAGAATCAACGCATGGCATGTTTATTTTATGTCATCACTTAAAGATCCTAGAGTTCAAAGACTTGCCCAAGTATCACAAGCAAAGTTGGAACCATGGTAATAAAAACTCTAAAGCTTCCTTAAGATTATGGGAGTCAAAGAATTCATTCTTTAAAAAGTCTTGAGTTTGGAGCTTAATAAGATGTAATAAGAATTCTCTTCTCCCTTCACCGGTCCATTGCAGACTACGCGCATCCCTTTTGAGATTTCTTCTCCCTCCACTGGTCAGTGCGGACTACCGCCGCTCTAGTTTCTTGCATATCATGTTTATAATTCCAAGTTATCACCTTATAAAGACAATTAAAATGAGGTTACATAGCATGTTTATGATTCTAGTTATCACCTAAATCTCTAAAGCTCAAGACTTGCTCTTTTTATCTTAAGTGAGAATTTTAATCGTGAAGATTCTTTCAATATATAAATCGGCCTCATAATTAAGGTAGGCCCAAAGTGATTTTAAATAGCTACTGATTTAGTTCTATAATTTCTTTCAAGATTAACAAAAAGAATTAGTTTCTAAAAGAGTTTTAAGGCTTTGCAAAGATTTTATGGGAAACTAGTATCTTACATGTACTTAAAATGTGATTTTAAGCAATTATGTGAGGTTCATAATTCAGCCACTAATCTGAGTTTAGTACTACTGTATGATGATGGTTTAATATGTTTGAAGTTGTGATAATTATGGTTTATTGCTAAAGGAATGATTCTATGCATGTTAGAGATAAAACTAGCTTCCTAGAAAACCTAAAAGCAAGATTTCTAGAACTTTAGAGAATGAAATTTATGCATTCTTCTTAAGCCTTTAGTGGCCTTAAGAACCAGGTTCTATTATGTTTAGATAAGGGAGAATGATTCATAATTGGTTTAGTAATTAATTTTAGCACCATAAGGAAAGCCGGTAACGAGAAGGGTTAAAAATGCAACTTTTAGCACACCGTGAAGCCCTAAATATAACTTGCTACCTATGCTGTCCCATATAGTTTAATAATGTTCTTAAGGCTTATAATTAATGGTAATGATGATAATGAATCATTTCCAAGCTTGCATGTTATAGTTGCTGTTGCAAACAATGAGAATGCTTATGCATAAAATAATGAAATATTCTTTGTTATTTAAAAATTTACCCTTGTTGCTGGAAGAAAATATATTACTTAAAAGTGTAATTTGGAAAGGTTCTGCTAGGAAAGACTTGGTATTTAAGCGTGTCCATTTGTGACCCACCTCTCTTTCCTGGAATCTCCCAGATGCATGATTATTGGTATATATATTATTCAGAATAAGACTATAAACGAGAAAATGTTATGAATGATTATGAATTGAGAATTGTATTATGATATAACATGCAAAGACTTAATGGTGACTTAAACTTATGAGGAAAATGATCCTAAAATGATCCTTTGGACCCATCAGACTATAGGTGGTGAAAAGGTGATTCTTACCCCTAAACCGTTCTCTCAAAAGGGTAGAGTCAGGATCTTACTTATCAAAAGGATAAGTATATGCGGTGATGACTAGCAAGGTATGAGCTCATAACCTAGATTACTCCCAAAGGGTGGAGTATAGGGTGGCCCAGGAAAATGATGATGAAAGTAACTTTAAGTCACCTAAGGAACTAAGTAATGTATTATGTGAATATGATGTTCTTCTATGCATAGTATTTATGAGATAATGATGAGAAATATGATATTCTTCTATGCATAGTATTTATGATATGATGATGAGGAATATGATGTGGTCTTATGCATAATTATGTTATTATATATGAAAGGAAAAGTTCATTATAAACATGACATGCTAAGTTTATGATGCATTATAAGACGCATGATTAAAATGACAGACCTCGGAAGTATATTTCCGAATTAATAAATGAATCTTAGCATGCTCACATTTTCATAATGAAACCCGAGGTTTGGGACGATGATGATGACACGATGCATATGAGGTGAGTACCCTACTGAGATTCTTTTATAAGTTTCTCATTCCTCTTTCTTTCTTTCCATCTCGTCTTCAGAAAGTGATGGTGATGTTCGTGATTCCCGTTGATGCTCTCACCTGGTAGATGCACGTGACTTGTAACCCTTATTATCCTTGAGGAACGTATTGCTAGACCTTGAGCGTGAGTGAATATCTATTCCTATCTCTAAGTGTTATAAATAGGTGCCGTTAATAGATTTTTTCCATCCATATATTATTTATGTTTTGTTCGATTGCCTACATCTAGCATAACTCTGTTGGTAGGCAAAATATCTATGTGAAATGTAATTATGGATGTCATATGATGGAGCCAATATGATGTGTTCTTCATGATATGTCTCGTTTCTGCTTTATCCTTATCGTTATTATGCGCGGCTCACGTTTTCAATTATGTTTTAAAAAAAAATGGCTCGTAATTTCACTAAGTATTTTCAAAGCATGATTAAGGAACTGAAGCAAAGAGTAAAGTCTAGTAATTAATAAGATACGACCTAGGCGTATTGGGTTAATTATTAGGGTTTACATCTAGCATTAGAACACCACTACTCCAACCATTGAGATGTTGAAAAGTCCCATTCCAACTTTGACTGTGTCCCAATTTGATCCCCCTCGACTCGTCCATGTAAGCCAGTTGAACCTCAATTTGCAGTCCCTATTTTAACTATTCTGGAGCCCAGGAGAAGGATAAAAAGGAGGAGGATAATGACGATGAGTTTGATATGGGATTCATCACTACTTTGAATCTGGCCTTGTCAGACTCCATTCTTGTCAAAGATACTCCCTCCGTCTATAAGGCACGAAGCATTAACACCACTACTCCGACCATTGAGATGTTGAAAAGTCCCATTGACCGTGCCTCCTGCGTTGACCTACCTGTACTAACTTTCTGATCATGAACATCCTCAATCACCCTTTCGACTCGTAATTTGCTGATGGTGATATGAAACAAAAGTTAGTTGAAGCCACTTTTCCCTGTCCCAAGTCACTTTGCCTTACCAACATCAACACTTGGTAAGCTCCTTACGAAATTTCATCACCTAATCTTTTGACACCTTTGCTGTGATAGAGAGTGTCTCTGAGCAAAAGAAAAAAAGTTCATAAAATATTGACTTAATTCATAAGAATATTGATTCAACAACTAGAAGACTAGGTTGTTGAAATTGCATCAAGGTTAGGCTCATGAAAATGCTTTGGGTAAGGAAATTCAAAACCTCCAAACTCAAATTCAGGAGTTGACAACTAAAAAGACAACCTTGCCAAACTCGTGGCAAAGGGAAACAACACTTGGGGAAATTTGACAAAAGACTAGAAAGCTGCAAAAGAAGACACTTGCAATGAGCAAACAACTCAAAGAAGCCAATTTAGCTCTTGAGAGGGTGAGTTGAACAAAGACATAACTATTCACTCTAAAAAGATTTGAAATTAAAACTTCACAGCCTCCTTCCTTAGTTGGCTTCTAGTCATTTCAAACTTATCTCAGATGCTTACTACATCGAGCTTGTTTCTTTTGTTTTTATTTGTCTATTTTCTTTTAGTAAGTCGACAAATGTTTGTCTCTGCTGAACCTGATATTCTACTTTGTTTCTGTCCCTTTATTACCCATGTGGGATTTTATGCATCGACATGCTTTTCTTTATGCACATTGTCATTTGTTAATTTTGACTTGACATATTATTAATTTTTATGGCTTTAAATATTTACCATTAATGGATGCTAAATTTTGTCGACTATGAACGTCAACTAAACCATAAGCATTGCTAGAGAATACATTGTCAACTCAAAATGGTCCTTCCAATTTGGGGACCATTTGCCAAACATTCTCGACTTCCTTTCAAATGGTAATATGGCTTTCCAAACTAAGTATCCAATGTCAAAGACTTTGTTTTTTATGTGATGATTATCGTATTTTGCCATTGCTTCTTTTTGTCACATCATGTTTTTCAACCCAAGAATTTGTTCTTGTTTAAGTTATTCAGCGTCGAACAAAGAACTCCAATAATCATTGACGGTAATTCATCTTGTCTTGACACCTTTATGGACTGAAGTTAATTTCGATAGGTAAAATTCTGTCATGCCCACAAACAAGTTTGTAAGCGTTGTTCCCTGCGAGACTTTAGGTGAGTTGCAATATGCCCATAAAATTTGCTTAAGTGTATTATACCAATTGCAAGGTTGTCGACCTATATGCTTTTTAATCAAAGTAATAATACTTTTATTCATGCTTTCACTTGACTATTAACTTGTGCCTAATAAGGAGTCAATGTAATCATTTTAATCGACCTAGTGGTGGCATATTCTACAACTTTTCAACCTATAAACATTGTCCCCTGATCAATGATTAATGTTTCAGGGATCTAAAATAATAAATGATTCTTTCTTCAATAAAATCAATTATTTCATTCTGGGTTACATCTTTTAATGCAATTGCTTCGACCAATTTAGTAAAATAGTCGAGAGCCACTAAAATAAACTTGTGGCCTTTTTGATATGGTAGATTTGACCAATCAGATTCAAAGTCCAACCCCTAAAGGGCCATGGTTTGACAATGGCATGCAATTCTAATGTTGGGCACATGTTGCATATTGCCATGCTTCTGACAATCTTGACAAGATTTGGCATATTGCATGCAATCCTTGGCCATTGTTGGCCAAAATAATCTTTGTCGATGAAGGACCCATCTCATTTTCCGCCTTCCTTGGTGAGCACCACAGAATCCTCATGCATTTCAACTAAAGCAATACACGCTTTAGATTCCCTTAAAAAGGACAATAAGTCACCTTCGACTCCTTTTTAAATAAAGTGTGGCCAAGAATAACATAATTCAAGCCTTGATATTTTAATTTGTGGTCAACACTTTGATTTGGATTTTTCAGTATTCGACAATTGGCTTTCTCCAATCATTGTGTCATCCAAATGGAAAATAACAAACACTTTTGTCGTCAAAGGGGATTAAAATTTGCTCAATTGTGACAAATGACTCCATAGTCGATGGACTTATTTTATATTTTGAAGCTATTTGAGCAAGCTTGTTTGCCTCTGTATTCAGGTTCATTGTGTTTTAAGTGTAATGGTGTTTGAATTCATGCAATAGTCTTGCAACTTGCAAAGTACTTGAACAAATTTCCACTAACACATCTAAATTCCCTAGACAATTGTTTAATGACTAATGAGTCACCAATAACCTCAATGTTTCTTACACCTTTAGCCAATAACATGTTAAGACCAATAATCAAGCCTTCATATTCAACTTCGTTATTTGAACATGGAAATTTAAGCTCAAACATGAATTTGGTAGGTATAATACCCTTATTTTTTCTTCCTGCCTGCAATGACCAAAATGCCCTTGAGGTCATTTTTGCACAATAATCCAGACGTTAGTCCGTGCTATCCTCAAGAGGTTAGTTTGATGATTTAAAGGATATGTGTTTTGGATGACAATGAAAGACAAATTAATTTTTCTTGTTAATCTTGAGTCAAAATATACCCAATTTTGTCCAATTAAACAAGCAAATCCTATAGATCTCATTGGCTTGAGAAACCCTTTTTGGATCCACTGTGTCATTAACCTCAACTTCTCTTCTTGGAACTTGATGTTCTATGTCCTCTGTGTTACTTTTCAACTGTGCCAATAATATTTTTATTTTATTTTTTTCATTTAACTTATGCTATTTGTTATTTATTTTTTTGTACATTTTAGTTGCTCGTTCACTTTTGTTGAATACATGTATGCATACTCTTTTACTTCTTTTCATGACATCATTTTCTCTAATATTTAATGGGGTCTATGTTGTGTTCAAGATTTGTATTTAATGGTTTGATAATGGGTTTAAACTCTAAAGTGTGTAATGATAATGATGAGTACCACAAACTATAATTGCATGTGCACTCTATTGTTACACATTCTTCTGTTTTCCATGCTAAACATAGGGGTTTCTTGTTCCAAGGGTTTAGTACTTGATTTCATAGGTTATTGCACTTTTCAAACCTTGGCCTTTCCTATGACTCTAAGTGTTTTGATCATGGAAAGATGATAATTCTAAATTGGAAATTGGTTGTCCTTGGATGGAATTTCTTGGCTCCCATTCCAAGAAGAGCCAGGAGTGTCATAGAATGTAGCTTGAAGAGACAAATATTAAAATTTTCATATGGCCATAGTGCAACTTTTCTCATCCCCTGCATCTTTCTCATCTAATGGGCACTCTACCAAGATGCTCAACCAAGGAGGATGGGCAAGATTGAAGCGATGGCAAGATTGAAGCATGGGATAAATTGTTGATCATTCATTTCCTGTGACCATCTTCACTTTAAAAGAAAAATCACAGGAGCAAAAAGGATAGGCTTTCATACCTTAGTAATAAACAAAACAGAGGAAAAAAAAAGAGTAAGATTTAGAGAATTGAAGAGGAAGAAAAACAAAAGTAAGAGCCTGTACTCCTGTTATTGTTGCCTAATTTTATGATCTTCTATTCGGATCACAAATTACACATCACATGCATACACTATAGCTCTCCCGTTCTAATTCACAAACAAACCACAATAAACAACCCCAACATCAAAAACCCAAACCTATCACAAACAAAATCAAAGCAAGCAATCCTGCATTATTACAACCAACCAAGTCCAAAACAAATGTTCAACCTTCAAACACAATCAAAATGTCCCAATTAGTCCATATACCAATAATACAAAACAATATTAAACCAAACTGAAAAACTAAAAGAGAAGGAGAAAAATCTAGAAGCAAAAGAGTGGGGCCACGCCTCCATCTTACCGTCAGGCTTCCCCTCACACCACCGTGCAGAAGCTACATCCTGCCATCCCGGCCTTCCCTGGCCCTCAACCAGACTGCTCGGCTTCCCCCTCAACCACTTTGGCCTCCCCAATTTGCCGTTGTCGACACGCGCAGCCTGCCTATGCGAACCCGGTAGTCATTGTGTAACACCCTAAAAGGACCCAACTACACTTAAGTTCGCATTTGGATTCTACTTATGCCTTGCATTTATTTTCTTTTAAAATTAACTTATAAAAATAGTGGATAATTTTTTTTTGTTCTTTTAAATTACTTTTCAAAAGCTTAAGTCCTGAACGAGAATTGAAATACATAGCGCTTACCTAGATGGTACTCAAAATTACTTTGTGTACTTACTTAATTCAATATAGCGAAATAAGGGACTATATGTAAAATTACCATTACATAAGCTAAAATCTAACTACTTAATATATAAGTCATACCAGGACATATACCATAGTGATAAGTTCTTAATAAATAACAATATAAATTATACTACTATGAGGTATATTTTTGCATATACAATATAACTAAACTTGGAGTGTTGATTCTTGGAAGGTCTAAAATCTTCACGTAATTGTTTCCTTCTACAACTCGTTGCTTCAAGTGGACTCTCGTCCCGGTAACGACAACGAGAAGAAACATAAGAGTAAGAAATACAAGATTTCTCAGAGAGTTCCTACTTGCACTTAACGTGTCATCGTTCGTCCCAGTCACTTCGAGTTTATTATAAAAAGGTAGACATATAAATGGTTCAATTACTAAATTTTTGCAAACATAATTAGCCGAGTGGTTGCTTTTAAATATTCTTATAACATTACAGAAATATATATTCAGTCATTCATCAATCATGCATCCAAATATATCATATAAAATCACTAATGGGAAATAATAATTTAGGAGATGCATTCATTTCATGATTACTCATCCTTAGCATTTATATTATCTTGGGTACCACACCTTCGGGTTCCCATTAGTATATTTCTGAATTACTATGGATGAATGCATCAATGCCTTAGACCACCTAAAAGGGTAATGAGCTCATTCCGTGGCTTCCATAACCTTATGGTTTTCTTTCTATTGATCTCAACGGTTAGGTTAAGCCGTGAGTCTTAGCTCAAGTCCACTTTTCCACTATCATTGCTACTTTTACAGGCTTTAATTTTATTCTCACTGAGTGAAATCACCAATACCTTAATCCCCTTTTGAGGATTAAGCAATGAGTTTGATCATTTATTATTTCATTTGAAACATGAATATATGCACATCATCATGTAATCATCATGGCACAATCAATCATTTCATATCTCATCACTATATATTCATATTACTGTGTATTACTTCATGCCAAAATAGTAGACATGTCATGTATATCTCATAGTAATTAGCAAATAATCTCATATAGATTTCTCATAAATGATTTGTATTAAGCAATCTAAGCTATCAAGTTCAGTCCCTAGTGTTCCTAAAGGGTCATGGATGTCTTGATTGGTATGTATATATTATGAATGTATTTCTTTGTACTCTTTAGCATTCCCTTATTTCATTATTGCATGTCAAAATATTATTTAGGTTCTTCATATATTTTTAGTGTAATATCCTAATATTTAACTCAATACGCTTAGGACGTATTTAAGTTAATTATTAGTTATTACCGTTCTGTTCGAGTTCTTAATTTAAACTCTTGGAAATACTTTGAAATTACAGGTAAATTTTTTTTTTAAAACAAAAAAATAAAACATGAGCCACGTGTATTAAATAGTTAATGCTATACACTTCGCGTATGAAAGAGAAAGGATATAAACAAATCACTGTACCTATAAAATTACAACATCCATATTATAATATTACCAATGTAAGAATCTGATTCGCATCTTGCACTAAAACACAAAAACATCACAATACTAACAAGGGTTAAATCAAGTATAATAATCCAAGACAAACATATGCAAATGAATACAAAATAAACTACCATAAGATTTCTCCTCTCACTACTCCTACTCAAAGCACCTGAGAGTAAAATCCACGTACCACTCGTCTCGGATAAACCTAGCGGGTTGAACATAGGCACCTTGGCAAGCATGGGTAGCACCTATGTACGGGCTGCTCCTCCTATCGTTGCATGACTAGTCTCTCCATCACTATCACCTCCTACCTCCATAGGGACAACAGAGGAAGGCCTCCTGAGGGTGGCAGAATGGTAGATCCTTGATGTTCCACTATGACCTAGTAGAACGAGGTGGTGACTGTATATAATTAGAAGTCTCTGAAGATATGACAATAGAGTAGGTGCAACCGAGCAGCATGTCAATGTCAAAGGCAAGATCATCTGAAAAAGGGGCAAGTGGGGAACCCTTCCTTAAATCGGGTGTGTAACACCCCAACTTTTACTGTCATTTAAATTTATCCAATTACCCTAGGTAATTATATAAATTAAGACCAAACAATCCTCAATAAGGAATATAACATTAGAAAAGAGGTTATAGCGATTCCTACAAGAGTCGCAACCCCGAATTTCTGACGTGTAAAATGACCAAAATGCCCTTGAGGTTATTTTACTCAGGTGAGGATCGTGGGCCCATCCTCAAGGGGATGTTTTGAGGATAATAGGGGATTGTTTGTGTTATGTGTGTTAATAGAGGAGAAGAATCTCAATTTTGAGTTTCGACGCGTGAAATGACCAAAACGCCCATGTGGCCGTTTTAACTTTATTGCGATGAGCTCGAACCTCACTAAAATGTTTTAAAAGGTGTTTTTAAGCTATGATTAACCATTGGTTAAGTTTGATGACCCGGCAGTTTTTAAGTAAAATTACCGTTTTGCCCTTGCCTTTGTAGTTTTGCAAATTTTGAGATTTTTGATTCATCTAGCAAAACCTAAGCAATATTAGGCTCAAATTAAAGCTTATTAGATTCTAATTATTAATCTAGAGTCAAAATTATTTATTTAGATTGATTAGAACTTAAAATTGCTTAAAAACACTCAAATTGCTTACTAATTCACCTAAGCCCTTAATTGCAAATTCTCTAATTTGCAAGAATACTTACCTACACCTAAATAATACATGGAACACATAAATTTCCTCCTTGGGCTGTAATGCACGAAATTATATGGCCTCCATGCATTAGATTACTTGGCAAATTTGGCACAAAGCTTCATGTAAAGAAAAAAACAAAAAATTCCCTAAAACATGGCATAAAACATGCCTTAAACAAAAATATGAATTTCTCTCCTTTGTTCCCCCTCAAAATCAGCCACCCATGCCTCCTCCATTTTTCCATTCATGAGCTCCAAAATCTCTATAAATAGGCATGCTTAAGGAGTCTTAGAAGCCTTGCTCATAATTGCACAATTTTAAGTTTTTCTAAAGCTCAAAAATTTTCTTTCTTCCTTCCCCTTGGCGAAATTCTTTCTTCAACTTTTCAAGGAGATTTTGTTTCATTTCACTCAAAGAAACCAAGTTCTTTTCCTTTCCTTCAAATAAAATTAGGTAGGGTGTTGTTTCTAAGTTCATTTTATGCTATGACAAGTTATGTTTCTAACTCAAATGTTGAATCAATGAACATTTTCTATGGCTTTTTCACTTCAATTTTCTTCCTTCTTTCTTTTGAGTAATTCGGCCTTATGGCTTAGATTATGATGAGACCATGGTTTGATGATGAGGTTTTCTGGTTGCAAAGCCTTCACAAGTTAGACCTCTAAAACTTGAAAGTTTCACTAGTTTTTAAAGCTTTATAATTTCAGTTTTTCTTTCCTTATTTTTTCTTCCATGGTTTGGCCAAATGGCCTAAGAAGGAATGAAATGATGGCTTGATGATGAGGACCTTGAGTGTGGGTTGTAAATCCATCACAAGTTAGGCCTCTAAAGCTTGAAAATTCCACTTGATGCAAAACTTTAAAGAATGATATTTTTATGATGTAAAATAAAGATCTTGAGTTTAGAACTTGAAAGATGTATTTTTCACTTTGTCTTGCTAAGATATATTGGGTTGAATTTATATTTCTCTAAAGTCTTGGAGAAGCTCTAGTAAAGAAATAAAATGAACTTGCATCCATGTTTAAGTTTATGCCTTGCATAACCATGTTTACTTTCTATGTCATCACTAAATTCTCAAGAATGAATAAATGAACTTGCATATTCATGTTTAAATTTCCAAGCTTGCATTTCATGTTTATGTTTCAAGTTGTCACTTAATCTTCAAAGATAATAAAGAGGATGCATCTCATATTTATTTTATGCTCTCACTTTATTTTATAATGGCTAAAAGAATCAATGCATGGCATGTTTATTTTATGTCATCACTTAAAGATCCTAGAGCTCAAAGACTTGCCCAAGTATCACAAACAAAGTTGGAACCATGGTAATAAGAACTCTAAAGCTCACTTTCAATTTCCTTAAGATTATTGGAGTCAAAGAATTCATTCTTTAAGAAGTCTTGAGTTTGGAGCTTAATAAGATGTAATAAGAATTTTCTTCTCCTTCACCGGTAAGACTATGCCGTTCCTTCTAAGATTCTTTCTCCCTCCACTGTTCCAGCGGACTACCGCCACTCCAGCTTCTTGCATCATGTTTATATTTCCAAGTTATCACCTTATAAAGACAAGATTAAAATGGGTTGCATAGCATGTTTATAATTTTAGCAATCACTAAATCTCTAAAGCTCAAGACTTGCTCCTTTTATCTTAAGAGAAAATTCTAATCATGAACATTTTTTCAATGTATAAATCGGCCTCATGATTATGGAGGCTTAAAGTCTTATAATTTCTTTAAATTTTAACAAAAAGAATTAGTTACTAAAGGAGTTTTGAAGCTTTGCAAAAATTATACGGGAAACTAGTACTTTATGTATACTTGAAATGTGTTTTATGCAATTATATGAGGTTCATGATTCGGACTATCTAGTTTAGTACTACTGTATGATGATGGTTTAATATGTTCAAAGTTGTGATGATTATGATTTATTGCTAAGAGAACGATTCTATGCATGTTAGAAATAAAACTAGTTTCCCAGAAAAACGTAAAAGCAAGATTTCTAGAACTCTAGAGAATGAAATTTATGCGTTCTGTCAGAACCTTTAGCAGCCCTAAGAACCAAGTACTATTGTGTTTATATAAGGGAGAATGATTCATAATTGGTTTAGTAATTGATTTTAGCACCATAAGGAAAGCCGGTAATGAGAAAGGGTTAAAAATGCAACTTCTAGCACACCGTGAAGCCTTAAATATAACTGCTGCCTATGTTGTCCCATATAGTTTAATAATGTTCTTAAGGCTTATAATTAATGGTAATGATGATAATGAATCCATTAGATGCATGATTAATTAGTATGATAATTGAGGTTACCCGATTCTAAAGTTTTGGATGTTTAGACACTTTTGGAAGAATTTATGATGATAGTTCTTTGAAGTTTGAAATGATAAGTCTATGAAGTGATTTGATACTTATTAAGTATTTGATATCATTGAATGATTCAGGCTTGCATGTTATAGTTGCTGTTGCAAACAATGAGAATGCTTATGCATGAAATAATGAAATATTCTTTGTTATTTAAAAATTTACCCTTGTTGGAAGAAAGTATATTATGTAAAAGTGTAATTTGGAAAGGTTCTGGCTAGAAGACTTGGTATTTAAGCGTGTCCATTTGTGACCCACCTCTTCCTGGAATCTCCTAGATGCATGATTACATGTGGTATATATTATTCTAAATAAAACTAAACGAGAAAATATTATGATGAATTGAGAATTGTATTATGATATAACATGCAAAGACTTAAAGGTGACTCAAATATATGAGGAAGCTCCATTTCTAATATTCATGTAAGTTCTAAACCTCAAACAAACACATTTCCACCATAGATCAACTCCTAAACACATAAACTTTCTATTTCCAAACACAAGAACACTAGAAAAAATTCTTCCTCCATTCTAACTTGCTTTGGCTTAACTCACCATCATCATTAAGAACAGATTTTCTTCTTCTTGCTTCATAAAAGATCAAGCTTTATCTTTTGTAAGCAAGAAACAATTTGGTAGGGATTTTATTTCATGTTCTTTCTCTTGTTCTTTCCTTTAAAATTTCTGATTCTATGGCTTGATAATGACCATGGCTTGATGATGAGGAATTATGATGGTGGTTGTGAATCCATCATATAATAGACCTCTAAAGCTTAAGGTTTAGTTTTTGTTGTCAAAAGATTAATGGAATAATTGTTAGTTTCCTTTAAATTGATTCTTTTCAAGCTTGATGATGAGTTCAAGAAATAAGGTTCTTGGAACCATGGTAATAAGAACTCTAAAGCTCACTTCTCATTGTTAAGATTAATTAGAGTCAAAGAGTTCATTCTTTAAAAAGTCTTGAGTTTTGAGCTTAACAAGATATAAAAAGGAACTTGCATCCATGGTTATGTTTCAAGTCTTGCATAATCATGTTTATATTTCAAGTAATCACCTAATTCTTGAAGATAATAATAAGGACTTGCATATCATGTTTAAATTTCAAGCCTTACATAATTATGTTTATATTTCAAGCAATCACCTTAATTCTTGGAGATAATAATATGGACTTGCATATCATGTTTAAATTTCCAAGTCTTACATAGCATGTTTAAATTTCAAGTCATCATCTTAAATCTTAAAGATAAGGAAATGGACTTGCACATCATGTTTATATTTCAAGCCTTGCATAACATATTTATATTTCCAAGTTATCACCTTATAATGACCAATATTAAAAATGAGATTGCATGACATGTTTATGATTTAGTTATCACCTAAATCTCTAAAGCTTAAGACTTACTCCTTTTATCTTTAATGAAAATTTTAACAATGGACATACTTTTAATAGATGATTTTGGCCTTATGATGATGATAGGCCTAGAGTTGAGTTTTACTTTATGTTAAGGCTTCATGTGTTTTCAATGCCTTGAAATAATTTTAAGAAAAACTAGTAACTAGAAATGATTTATGATGTAATTTTCCAAGCTCTTAGAAATTAAAATAGAGGTTTCTAATTTTTTTTATAAATTATGTAACATGCTGATTGCATGACTTAGAGTTGTGAAAATTACCATAGTTGTTGTAAAAATCATTCTTGACACATTAGGCAAGACTAGTAACTAGAAATATGCAAAAGTGCAATTTTTAAAGTTTCTAGAGATGTGAA
>JAMLFY010000020.1:114462-276462 GCA_030441495.1 Dalbergia oliveri | reverse complement strand
CCTCCTTGAATCTTGGCTCTAGAATTTTAGTGCTTAAGAAAATATTTTTCACTAGAGTTAAAGATTGTAACTCTTGTGAAGGCTAGTGAAAGTTTGGACTTAGAATTTAATTGTTTGGATAAAGTTTAGAGAGTGAAGAGAAGTCTTTGAAAGGGGAATATATGAAGAAATGGTAGAGAGTTTGAAGAGTATTTATACTGGAAGGATCAAGAAAGGAAACACTTAGAGAAATAATACTTGGAGCATGATTTATGCAAGCATGTTGGCCAAATTTTGGGATGAAAATGCTCTATGTCTTATGCAAACATATTGGCCAAATTTTGGGATAAAAATGCTCAATGTTTTATGCAAAAATGTTGTTGTTGGGCATGCATGGTTAATGAAAATTTTCTAACCTTTACCGCATATGTGCATCATAGATTTACATCATGTGACCTTGCACTTTAATAGGTGTTTTTAATTTTTAGCATGAAATTGTCTATATGCATGTATTTGGTTAAGAATGTGCATGATGTATGTGATTGAACTATTGTATTATCATCTTAATCCAATGGCTTAGATTCATTCTTGTTTAAAGACAAATCTAGGGATTTGTGCAAATGGCATTATTGTAATAGGCATTGTAGTAATTTCTATAACTAAGACAAGGATATTTTTATAATTAGACATGGTAGTGGTATTCTTGTAGTTCCAATTATAGAGTAAGGGTATCTTTGTCATTTATTAATAAGGTGGTAGTTTGGTAATTTCTTTTACATAGCAAGGGTATTTTTATAATTTCAATTCAGTGATGGCATTTTTGTATTTTTTTGCATTTTTCTCTAGACACACTTGAATATTCTAATAATATTTGTTATGTTTCATAGCACTTGTCTAGATTCTATTATTTTTGCTCTTTTTCATCTAAATCACTAATTAGGATTAATATATTTATCCTAGTTATGATTTTGGGGATGTTACAATGATGACATTTATTGTTGTGTATTTGGGGAAAGCCCTACTAAGAATTTTATAATCTCACCTCTCTGTGTTTGTGTTTCCGTGTTATCTCCAGGTTATCCAAACTATGGAGTTGCTACACAAAAGAAATCAGATTTGTAGTAGTATCGTGTCTGAAGCTTATTTAGGTTGTACGTAGTTGGATATATGTGTGTACTTATAAATAAGAACAAATGTGTATTAAAGCTCATAAAAAAGCTTCCTTTTATACTTGACTTTGGATTCGATAAATGTAATGTTTCTTTGTTATATATATTCTAATAGAATTACGACTTAGTTACTTCACGATTCGATCGATTTTGCTATAAATAATTAAGAAAGGTCTGCTAATTTATAAGTAACAACTCCTAAGTATAATTTCATGACTTAAGGATGATGTTGCACTTAGGAAAATTTTACAATCAATGATTCCTCTTCAGTTTATTCTTCTAATTCATACACAGTTTTTATGAAGTAGATGTAGATCTCCAGAGAGTGTTTGATCATTCATTTAGTGAACATGAATGAATTTGATAGAGGTGCACTTGATTTGATCATGAGAAATCACCTTCAAATGTTGTCATGTAACTTTTCATGTATCATAGTGGTTTCTGATGTCCCAGACACTTTTGATGCTTTGATCTACTTTTTCACATACTATAATTTATTTTTTGAGCTATTCTTCATAATTAAAAAATTGTAAACTCTTTGAATGAGTTTTATATCATGTTGCATCATCATAATATGAAGATTTATCACGAAATTGGTTACATATAGTATAAGAAACTTCTTGTTTATCACTTAAGAAACTTATGTAAATCATTAGTTTTTTCTACAAAATATTTTAACAAAATTTGCTTTATTGTCATTCAAAACTTAAGCTCTAATAGGTTTCTCAAAGGTTCTATAGCTAACATGGGTGTGTATGCTTGCTTAAAAAAAAAATCAACAAAATGTGAGTATGTATGCATGCATGTTGGCCGTGGCTACATAGAGTGGTTATGTAGGGTATTTTTGTGTTTTTGGTGTGTAGAAATTAGGGTTGGATGGGTGTTTAATTAGAAGAAATATTAGGAAATAAGAATAAAGTGTTTTAAGACACTATAAACTTTTGTTAAGGGGTTTCATGCATTCTTAAATGGCAAACCTTAATTAATTCAAATTTCAAGTGCAACATTATTCCTAATCTTAGAAAAAGAAAAAGTGATAAAGGGCCTGTTGATAACTATTTTCCAAAATAGTTTTTGTGTTTAAAAATTAAACAACTAAAGAAGTTGGTTGCCAACTTGTTTTCTTAACATTAGTTTTAAAAATTAAAAACACGTTTTGAGTTTTAAACATAAAATAAAAAACAAATTATAATATCCTAACTTCCAACACCATATGCTTAGGACGCATAATGGTTAATCGTTTACTCTTTCATCTCTTAGAACTTTACTTGATTTTAAACTTTGAAAATAAGTCTATGCAAAATATGACCCTTTTTTTCTTTTATTTGAAAGATCAAACTATGAGTTCGCATATAAGATATAGCATATAAGCATTCATCATATAATATGTAATTATAGTACATCTCATCAATGTATTCTTAACCATCCATCACATAGCATACATGCAAATCACAGTAGAGTATAACATAAACTGAACAACATCATCATATCATAACATTGCCTTCAAACATCATGTCATATAATAATAATATAGAAGTATTCCACAAGTATAATACCATAACAAATATACTAAGCTCACCTATAGAGGTTAACCATACAATAATCCAAAAGCTAAGCATAACTATGACATAGCTAAACCCTTCATGGGTGCACGTCTACCAAAACTAAGTTATGAGCATGCACAAAGACAAGACAACTCCTAAGCACTGCAAATAGGAAGGACTATACTCCGCTTTCGCTACGCCACTCTGACTAGACCATAGTGCAACTCCTATGCTAGCATCTCAAAGAAGTCCATGGGCGTCACCATCAACCTTGTCTGAAAACGAAGATGGAAAGAAAGAGAGGGAGTGAGAAAATTATACAAGAATCTCAGGGTTTCCATCTCCACAAACGTGTCATCATCATCGTCCCTAGGAACCTCTGGTTTCATTATGAAAATAATGTTCATAAATAAGGCTCATTTATTAAGTTCCAAATACCATTAGCTGAGGCCCATATCTTTTAGCGTGAATCTTAATGTCATGGATGCACTATACCATATTATGAATACATGTCAATACCTTATGCAACATTCCAAATACACTGACATAATATAGGAGCATAAGGAACATGATCAACTATGACACACAACTTTCATCTTTTTCTTTCTTAGGTGACTTAGCTTCCTTAATCTTTCTTTCATAAGGGACACCCTAATACTCTCTCCCTCTTGAGAGTTCTAAGGTTATGAGCTCATCCCTAACTAGTCATCACTAGCCTACACTTATCTTCTGGATAAGCTAATTCCCAACTCCAGAGTGCGGATAGGGGGCATAGGATCACCTTTTGTAACCATTAATTCTTGGAGTCTAAAGGATCACCTTATTGGATCACCTCTCCTAACCATTAATTCCTGGAGTCTAGAGGTTCATCTCCATGTGTCTTATGTCACCTTTAATCATAGCATGTTATTTAGAGATGCAAACATGAGCATATAATCATAGCTATCATCTTAACTTATCATTTAACATTTCATGTTCATAGACTTCATAATTTTTCTAAGTCTACAAATTTGGTGGAAATCCAATAGCATAACGGCTGGAATGAAGCTTCCCCAAATTTGCTTCATGCCATAAAACACATCAATCATGCATCTCAACCATTCATTCATAATCACAACATGCCATAAATCATCAAGTAATTGATCACATAAGCATGCATCACATTCTTTGCATATATCCATAAGCATGTTATCATCAATATCTCATTGAAAAGTAAACATGCTCCTACCTATATGCCGAAGTCAAGGACCAGACTAGCTAATGCATATGCCATGTTCAATAGGATATATACAACATAATCAAAATCATTACTTGCATAACTCAAGAATCACACATGCATAGTCATCAATACATAATCTTGCACAATTATTTCAAGTCATATGATTTCCAACCAAATCATTTGAACATAGCCTTCATAACATATCAATTACATCAATATCATTAAGTTGTTGATAATTACTCTTTAGCCCTAAAAGGGATCAAACTGCAATTTCTAAGAATTTGTGGGTAAAAGTGTAAATTTCTCCCTTCAACACATTTTCTTAAACTAATGATCCTCAAAATTAATTTTCACTTTTAAGAGACCCATACCTTTAGAAATAATTTAAATTCATCATAAAAACCATTTTGGGCCATTGGCTAAATTTTGTTAGATTTGAGGGGTCAAAGTGCAAGGTTTCACATTTTTGACACTTAACAAGTGTCAATGCTTCTAAAACTTTTTCTAAACATAATAAATGGTATTTTGAATACATGCTCACATTCAAAATTATCACTAACTCTAATTAAATCCATTTGGCCAAAATCCCATGATGATAAGTTCAAAGGACAATTTTTCGTATTTTGTAAAACGGTCCAACCTAACACTTGTAATTATCTTTTTAAGTACCCAAGACACCAAAAATAATTTTTACAACAATTATCACTAATTTTTAAGCATGTGAACAGCACCAAATAGTACTTGAAACATGCTGAAAAATTCATTTTCAAAAGCTTTAGAAATTACATTTTTAACCCTTTCTAATTACTAGTTTTTTCTAAGATGCTAAAAATAATTTTTACAACAATTATTTATCATTTTTATGAATATGAACAGTGCCAAATAGTGGTGAACAGTGCTAAATAGTATTGAACAGTATCAAAAATTAAAATTTCAAAAGCTTTAGGAAATTATATTTTTTACCCTTTCCAATTACTACTTTTTCCCAAAAACCTTCCTAAAACATCTAAGACATATGAAATAATTTTTAACATATTTTTAACCCCATAAATAGTAACCAATAGTAATGAACAGGATGAATAGTGTTAAATAGTGCTAAAAATTAAAATCACAAAAATAGCTTATAAATTGAATTTTTAACCTTTTCTAGTTACTAGTTTTTCTCAAAACTATTCTAAGACATTTAAAATACATGAAATTATTTTGTCCATCTTAGGAACTAATTAATCCCATTTAAATCAGTAGCAAAACTTATGATTTCATAAATAAGGTTTTTACTTATTTAAAATCACATTTTTGCTCCTTTTAAGTTTCTATTTCTTTCAAAATTCCTTTGTTCACTCAAAACACAAGATTCAAGCCTTTAATAAAATAATACCAACTTCGAACCCAATACTTTGATGTGGCCAAAATATATATGTGTGAATATGTGCCCATGATCAAAACTTCCATTTAAGATAAAGGGGCAAGTCTTGAGCTTTAGAGATTTGGGTGATGGCTAGAATCATAGACATGCCATGCAACTCATTTTATGTCTTTAACATTTAAGGTGACATCTTGAAAATATAAACATGATATGCAAGACTTGAAATATAAACATGAGAATGCAAGTCCATTTTTAAGTCTTCAAGATTATAAGGTGATATCATGAAATGCAAGACTTGAAATATAAACATGAAAATACAAGTTCATTTTTAAGTCTTTAACATTTAAGGTGACAATTTGGAAATATAAACATGATATGCAAGACTTGAAACATAAACATGAAAATGCAAGACTTGAAATATAAACATAGATGCAAGTCCATTTTTACATCTTATTAGAGCTCAAAAACTCAAGACTTTAAAGAGTGAAACTTGCAACCTCATCAATCTTAACAAAATGAAAATAAGCTTTAGAGTCCGTCATTCCCATGGTTCAAAGAACCTCATTTCTTGTACTCATCATCAAGCTCTAAAACAAGGAAACCAAATAAGCATTCTTTAACCCTTTTCTTTCAAAAACAAAGGATGAAGTTTTGGGCTCTAGAGGCCATGAACATGATGGCCTCAAAACCATCATCAAGAACCATCATTATCAAGCCATAGCCTTGACCACCAACAAATGGCAAAATCGAAAAGAAAAGAGAAAATAAGAAGAATAACATTAAATAAAATCCCTACCAAAATGGTTTCTTTACAAGATGAAAAGCACTTTATCTTACGAAAGGAAGAGAAGAAAAATCTTTTCTTTGAGGACCAAGAAGGTTTCTGCCAAGGCAAGATAAAATGGGGGAAGAATTTTTATTGTGTTCTTGTGTATGGGGATGAAAAGATTAAGTGTTTAGGGGTTGATCTATGGTGGTGGTGTGGTGGTTTGATGTTTGGATCTTGGATATAGAGTAACAATGGTGGTTCTTGAAGGTGAACAAGAAGAAGAAGAGAGCTTGAGATAGAGAGAGATAAGAGCACTTTTTTTTACACAACTTGGTGAACAAGTTTGGCCAAAAAAGTTCATTGAGAGTGTGTGTGAGTGTGAGAGTGTTTGAAAAATAAAAAATATGAGAGTGAATGGAGGGAGAGTAGCCACGATTTTTGATGGATTAGGTGGGATATTTTTTTGTGTTTCGTGAGTGTTAGGATAAGGATTAAGTGTAGGTTTGATTAGAAGAATGGTTAGGAATTGGTAATTAGGTATTAGGACTTGTAATTTGGTGATTAAGGCTTTCAAGATAAGGTGAAGGAGTTGTCTTGCATATTTAGTTGAGCTAAGCTTAATTAATTCAAAATTCAAATACCAACATAGTTCCTAATCTTTAAGAAAAGAAAGAGAAAGAAAGTACAATTGTCTCTTATATTTTACTTTTTGGTCTCATGAGTCATCTTTGTGTAAGAATGAGATTAAAATTTCCCTAAGCAATATTGGACCCTAACTAACCTCAAATAATCATTTTGACTCAAAATTAATAAATAAAATTAATTTATCTTTAATTAGAGCCTAATATTGCCTATATTTCCTTAATTACATTAATTAAACTTAATTAGCACTAACTATGGGTAAAATGGTAATTTTACAGAAACTCCCTAGGAATTCCCAGGACATATCCAGATATCACATATCCCCTCTAATTGGAATATCCAACTCCTAGGTGATAACTGAGTCTGATCGTCACTTAATTCCGCATTAAATTACCTTAGGGACTTTTTCATAATTTGTGCATGGAAAACCAAGAATTGGGATTTCCATATCTATTGTCATTTAAAACACATCTAGCCCCCTTAAAATATCAAACTAACCCCTTGAGAATAGTTTTGACCCGTCCCTCGATTTCCATGCAAAAATGACCTCAAGGGCATTTTGGTCATTTTCAACATTTAAAAATTGAGGATTGTAATTTTCCCTCCAATTGCTTTCTAAACTACATATAGCCTTATTCTAACATTAAATTACCCAATGAGGATGGCCTGAATTGGCCGTCCTTTTCCGTGAAAATGACCTCAGGATATATTGGTCATTTTGCATAGTAGGAAAAATCGGGCGTACACATATTACACATGTTTTTCAGTTTTCTTGTTTTAAAATGGATTGAAAACACAGGAGCATAATTGTAAATAAGCTGAGTTATTATTCTTTGCCACTCTTCGATTCTTGTTGGAGGTATTATGTTGATTTGGACTTCCTTTTCTTTTCACCACACAAACCATCCCCAAATATGAAACCCTAAAAGCATTCCCTTCATTCACGCCTCCAACCAACCTCTGGAGCAGCACAAGAGAGATGCTCCCCCATTCACCAACGCACATGACCCAACCTCGTGACCTACCTCCCATTCTCCAGCTGGTGCCCTGGCTTTCGAAGTGGATGCAGTGGAGGTGAGATAAACAATAGAGCTTGCATGGGCAAAGGTAGCTTGGAATAGAGTGCTGGTTTGCGTAACACCCTAATAATTAACCCAATACACCTAGGATGATCTGATTAATTACTAGACTTTACTCTTTGCTTCAGTTCCTTAATCATGCTTTGAAAATACTTAGTGAAATTATGAGCCATTTTTTTTTTAAACATAATTGAAAACGTGAGCCGCGCTTAACGTGAATGATTTAGCAAAATTTAAAAGACACATAGGAATTTACAAACATCACATCATAATATATTGGCTCCATCATACAGCATCCATAATTACATATCATATAGATATTTTGCCTACCAACAGAATAAGACTAAGTGTAGGCAATCTAACAAAACATAAATAATATATGGATGGAAGGACATCCATTAATGGCACCTAGTAATAACACTCCAGGGATAGGGATAGATATCTGAAATATATGAGTGAAACTAGTAGGATCAAGTTCAGCTATTGTAAGCCTCAATGTGATTCACGAACGCTTCCTTCGTTTCTGAAGACGAGATGGAAAGAAAAATAGAGGGAGTGAGAAACTTATAAAAAGAATCTGGAGGGTACTCACCTCATGATGCATTGTGTCATCATCATCGTCCCCAGGAACCTCGGGTTATTATGAAATAGTGAGCATGCTAAGATTGATTTATTAAGTTCAAAAATATACTTTACGAGGTTCGTCCCTTTTAATCATGCGTCTTATAATGCATCATAAACTTAGCATGTCATGTTTATAATGAACTTTTCCTTTTATCAACATATTGTATTCTTCATCATCATATCATAAATACTATGCATAAAAGAACATCATATTTTTCATCATCAAATCATAAATACTATGCATAGAAGAACATCATATTTCTCATCATCATATCATAAATACTATGCATAGAAGAACATCATATTTCCCATCATCATCTCATAAAATGCTATGCAAGAAGAACATCATACCATAATAGCTATGCACAAGACATGGTGCACATATTTCATTCCTTTAGTGTCCTAGGTGACTTAAAATCTTGTCATCATCATCATTATTTTCCTTGGGGCCACCCTATACTCCACCCTTTTGGGAGTAATCTAGGTTATGAGCTCATACCTTACTAGTCGTCACTAGCATATACTTATCCCTTTTGATAAGTTAAAATCCCAACTCTACCCTTTTGAGAGAACGGGCTAGGGGCAAGAATCACCTTTTCACCACCTCTAGTCTGATGGGTCTTAAAGGATCATTTTCTCAAGATCACCTTTTCACCACCTATAGTCTGATGGGTCCAAAGGATCATTTCCTCATGAGTTTAAGTCACCATTAAGTCTTAGCATGTCATATCATAATCATCAAGATGCATGAACATTCTCATTGTTTGCAATAGCAATTATAACATGCAAGCCATGAAATCATTCAATAATATCAAATTCTCAATAGGCATTACATCATCATATAACTTACATTCAAAAGCATCAAAAGATGTCATCTAAAATTTTCAGGAAGCTCCCTTAAATAACCGAACTCTAAAATTGGGTAACCTTAATTATCAAACTAATTACTTATGCATCTAAGGGATTTATTACCATCAATTATAAGCCTTAAGAACATTATTAGACTATATGGGGTAGCATAGACAGTAAGTTGTTCTTAAGGTTTTACGTGCTAGAAGTTACGTTTTTAACCCTTTCTCGTTACCGGCTTTCCCTATGATGCTAAAATTAATTATTAAACCAATTATGAATCATTGTCCCTTATCTAAACATAATAATATCTGGTTCTTAAGGTCACTAAAGGCTCTGACAGAATGCATAAATTTCATTCTCTAAAGTTCTAGAAATCTTGCTTTTACGATTTTCTAGGAAGCTAGTTTTATCTCTAACATGCATAGAATAAACCATAATTATCACAACTTCAAACATATTAAATCATCATCATTTATTGGTACTAATCTCATATCAGAAGCCGAATCATGAACCTCATATAATTGTATAAAATCACATTTTAAGTGAACATAAAATATTAGTTTCCCGTAGAATCCTTGCAAAGCTTTAAAACTCTTTTAGAAACTAATTCTTTTTGAAAGAATCTTCATAATTAAAATTCTCACTTAAGATAAAAGGAGCAAGTCTTGAGCTTAAGAGATTTATGTGATATCTTAGAATCATAAACATGCTATGCAACCTCATTTTAATCTTGTCATTATAAGGTGATAACTTGGAATTATAAACATGATATGCAAATCCATTTCTTTATCTTTAAGATTTAAGGTGATGACTTGAAAATTAAACATGATGCAAGAGCTTGAAATATAAACATGATGCAAGAAACTGGAGGCGGAAGTCCATAGGACCAGTGGAAGGAGAAGAGAATCTTAAGAAATCTGAGCCCGGTAATCCGCATTGGACCTGAAGGGAGAAAGAGAATTATTATTACATCTTTTTAAGCTCCAATCTCAAGACTTCTTAAAGAATCAATTCTTTAACTCCAATAATCTTATTTCTTTGCTTGTGATACTTGGGTAAGTCTTTGAGCTCTAGGATCTTTAGGTGATGACATAAAAATAAACATGTCATGCGTTGATTCTTTTAGCCATTATAAAATAAAGTGAGAACATAAAATAAATATGAGATGCAACTTCTTTATTATCTTTAGAGATTAAGTGACAACATGAAATATAAACATGAAATGCAAACTTGGAAATTTAAACATGAGTATGCAAGTCCATTTATTCATTCTTGAAATTTTAGTGATGACATAGAAAGTAAACATGATTATGCAAGGCATAAACTTAAACATGGATGCAAGTTCATTTGATTTCTTTACTAGAGCTCCTTCAAGACTTTATAGAAATACAAATTCAATATATATATCTTAACAAGACAAAGTGAGAAATACATCTTTCAAATTCTAAACTCAAGATCATAAAATCATCATAAAAACATCATTCTTTAAAGTTTTGCATCAAGTGGAACTTTCAAGCTTTAGAGGCCTAACTTGTGATGGATTCACAACCCACCTTCAAGGTCCTCATCATCAAGCCATCATCTTAGTCCCACCTAGGCCATATGGCCGAATTGGTTAAAGAAAAAGGAAGAAGAAAACCAAATGGAAAAACTAGAGAAAATCCATGAAATCATCATTTTGAACCAAGAACAACACTTAGCAAAACATAGAAATAAACTTAAAAACAACTCCCTACCTAATCTTATTTGAAGGAAAGGAAGAGAACTTGGTTTCTTGGAGTGAAATGAAAGAAAATATTCTTGAAAGGTTGAAGAAAGAATTTCAGCCAAGGGGAAGAAGAAAGAAAGTTTTTGTGCTTAGGAAAAACTTGAAGTTGTGAAATTTTTGAGCAAGTCTCTAATGACTTCTAAGCATGCCTATTTATAGAAGAATTCAAGCTCATAAATGGACAAGAGGAGAAGGAAAATCTGATTCAATTTGAGGAGGAGACAAGGAAGGAAAAATCATCTTGTTTGGTGGCTTAAAACATGGAATCATGTTTCAAAGTTCCTTGTTTTATGGTGATTTTTGGCATTATGTTTTAGTGCAAATTTTTGGTGATTATGGCTGCATTATTTCGTGCATTACAGCCTCATGGAAGAGGGTTTTGTGTGTTCCATGTATTATTTAGGTGTAGGCAAGGTATTCATGCAATTTAGAGAATTTACGTTAAGGGCTTAGGTGAATTAGTAAGCAATTTGAGTGTTTTAAAGCAATTTTAGGTTCTAATCAATTTAAATAAATAATTTTGACTCTAGATTAATAATTAGAATTTAATAAGCTTTAATTTGAGCCTAATATTGCTTAGGTTTCGTTAGACGAATCAAAAATCTCAAAATTTGTAAAACTTGCACAAAGAGAGGGGCAAAACGGTCATTTTACTTAAAAATTGCCCGAGACCACCCAGCTTAACCAATGGTTAATCATGGCTTAAAAACACCTTTTAACACATTTTAGTGAGGTTTGGTCAGTCGGCATGCAAATCGAAGTTAAAAAGTAAGGGCGTTTTGGTCATTTCGCGTGGAAGCTCAAAATTAGGATTCTTCTCCTCTATTAACACACATAACACAAACAATCCCTTATTAACATCAAAACATCCCCTTGAGGACGGGTGGGGCCCACGACCTCATTTTCTGAGTAAAATAACCTAAAGGGCATTTTGGTCATTTTACACGTACAGAAATTTGGGTTTGCAATACTTGCACGAATTGCTCCTAACTTCTCTTCTAACGTTATATTCCTTTATTAAGGATTGTTTGGTCTCAAATTTTATATAATATTTACCTACGGTAATTCGGAATTCTAATGACAGTAAAAATTGGGGCGTTACATTCGCAATGGTTGGAGGGTGCTTGGTACATTGCTGAGGCACGAGTAGCCATGACTGTTGCTGGGCTTCCTAGTGGTGGCGACTCCAGGAGAGGAGACCGTGGCTTCGAGGCTTCGTAGAAGAATCGGAGATGCAAGGGACATGTGGTGGTTTCTGTGTCTGCGATTTAAAGTGTCGCAAAGGACAGTTAAGCTGATGATGATGGTGGTTTTGATTTTTTCTTCACTGGTTTTTGATGATTTTTGGCTTGTGGCTTTGGTTTTTTATTTCTATTTTGGCTGGTAAGGGATGGGATGCTAATGGCCATTGGTGATGGATGAAGAGTGATAATTCAATAAAGATGGTGGTTAGTTGTGATAGAGGAATGTGGTTAGTGAACTCAAGTTGGGGGCGATGAATGAATAGTGTTCATTTTTCATATCATTGCACCCATCTCTATGTGTGTATGTGTATTTTTTTTAATTTTTGGTGCTTAGGAAGATGAAGATGATAATAAGAAAAAATACTGCGATGCTTATAGATGTAAGGGAGGGAAGAAGTTGCTTGCTGAATGTCACTCCCTCCCCTTGCTCTTCCTCCTCTCTCACAATCCCCTTTACTATTTTTTGTAGTAATGCACAATTTACCAAACAGTTTTATTTTATTAATTTTAAAAGTTGTTTGTTAAAACAATTATCCAAACAATTTTTTTGTTTTTTACCATTATAAAAATGTATTTGAAGTCAAATTGCCAAATAGGTTTTTTTGTTTTTATTTTTAAAAATTGAACTTAAATTTGTTTTCTAAAAATTTTAAAAAATTTAAGAATAAAAACACTTCCAAAAAATCCCAAAATAACTTTGTCCCCTTATCTTTTAGTGTAGTAACATAACCATGTCACACACTTATAAATGGGGATTTAGAATGAGATTAAGCTTTTTAATCATTCTTGGACCTTAATCAACTTAAAATAATTATCTTGACCCAAAATTAATCAATAATCTTTAATTTGAGTCTAATATTACATGTTTATCCTTAATTACCTTGATTATACTTAATTAGCACTAACTAGGGGCAAAATAGTGATTTTATATCAAATCTTATAGGACTTATCCGATCATCATATATTCTCTTAAATTATCACATCCAACTTTTAGTGATGACCTGTCCTTATCACTGGATAGCATTTGTTTCTTATCTTTGGAAAAATATCCTAGACAGAGATACAAACTTGTTTGATGGTGGAGATAAGAATAAGGGACAGAAAATCCAGGAAGAAATACACAAATCTCTCTATCTCCAAAATTTCTGTACCTACCAGTTCGACCACCCATCTACCATCATGCCAGCTTAGGGTTTGGGATTTAGGGTTTAGGGGGTACATATGTCTTTTATCATATATTTGTTGTCTTGTCCCTATGTTTCCAAACAAAATACGAAGGCAGTTATCATGTCGTGTACCAATCAAACACGATAGAGAGACAATGTTTTTTTATGTCCCCGTCGCCACGCTCTATCCTCCTTATCCTACAGCCCTAGAGATAGGAAAAACGTTGCCTTAATCCATTAATTTACCTTAGAATTTTCACACACGGGAAAATCTGAATTGCAATTTTCATACAAATTACCATCCAAAACACATATGATCCCCTTCAAAGATTAAACTAACCTTGGAAGATAGATGGAGTTGATTGTCCTTGATTTTCATGCAAAAAAAACCTCAAGAACATTTTGTTCATTTTCCACAAAGGGAAAATCAAGGCATTGCATTAATACACATTCAAGATATGGTGCCATGATCATGCTTCTTATAGATGACATATCCTAATTGGATAATTAAAAGAGGAAGCTTAAGAGAAGCTTTTTACACATAACTACTAGACCAATGATATTGTATGAGATTAAATATTGGCAGATAAGAAGGCAATAAGAAAATAAGCTTAACGTTGTGAAGATAAGAATGTTGTATTTGTTGAGTGTACACACTAGATAACATATGATTATGAACAAATATATTAGGGGAAAATGTAAAGTGTCACCTATTATGAAAGAGTGTATAATTTCATTTGAGGTGATTGGACATGTGTAGAGAAGACTTGTAAAAGCCCAAGTAAAAGAGATAAGATAAGATGAACAGTAATCCAATTGTTAGAGGTGGAAGGAAACCTAGAAAAGCCATCGATGAAACTGTTAAAAGTAATTTAAATTTAAATAGTTTGAAATGTAAACATGATTTATGATCAAAGTTATAAAACTCAAGAGTTTAGGTAAACTCGTGGAGTCATGACAAACCCTCGAATCATAAACTCAACTCGTAGACTCATAAGAGTTTACATATTTGAAAAATATTACTTAAAAGCATATCTTAGTAATTGTGTATAATTAAATAAAATTTTTATGATTAATAGTTACGAATTTTAACCTTACAACAATATAAATGAAAGAAATATCACAAAATATTGCCCAATATATGCCATGATTTTTATGCCATATATTTTTTGTTAGGTGTATACGTACTTTATTTCATATGCATATTATTTTTTAGTTAACAACACATTATCTAGTGTTAAAAAAAAGAAAACACGTTATCAAAAAATAACAAATAGAGAAAATAAGCAAATATATTGCCTAAGATAAACAAGTAAACAAATTTATCCAACAAAAGTAACAAATAATTTGAATTTTGAATAGTAAAATCAAGCATAAATTTAAACTCATAAATTTGGTAATAAAATTGAGAGTTTAATGATTTTGTTAGTTTACTTAAACTCATATGAATTTGACAAAAGAGAGCTTATGCATGAGTTAACTCATCTTTGTGTGTTAAGATTGTAAACTCATCAGTGTAAAAGTTAATTCAAGAGTTCAATAACTGTGTTTATAATAGAATACCATGATATTTTCTGTCCATGTGACTCTTATCAACTAATGAAGCGAGACTTAGTTGTTTACAAAAGCAAACTTCATTACTATGGCATATTAGCAACCAATAAACTTACACAATAGATATTGATGAAGACTAAGGAACTAACCTATGCTTGGAGGCAATGGAAGGACTTCAAGGTTACATGACTAGGGTTAAGGAGAGAAGGTCAAGAAAAACATTGGAGAAAATGATGGCTACCATGTTTGAAAGAGGCCTATTCCAGACTTAGAAGATTTGGAAGTTACAAGCATTGTAAATTGTGTTCAACTGAAGGAATAAGGCCTAGAATGTAACCCATTTCAAACTAAAGGGCCACATGTTTTATGGCCCATCCATCAGAAGTTTATTTTAGTTTGCTTACTTAGTATTTTTAAGAAATAAACCCATGTTATGAGCTTAGTTAGCTAACATGTCTATTAAATTTGCAAGCACTTTGTTTTGGAGGGAATGAAAAATATAAGAATTCAACTTGAGAAACTCTGAGAATGTTCTCTAGGTTCTTGAGTGAGCCAGAACCTTTGATCTTATCAGGAGACCATACTCTTGTGGAGATCTTCAACCAAGGCCTATCAATCTTCTGATTGTGGTGCCCTTCATCCTCTATCTTTTCCATTCATCAAAGTAGAGGCACAACTCAAAAGAAAGGGACTTTGAAAGAACCAGCACTTCCTATAATTCTAAAGGATGGAAGAAAGATGTGAAGAAGGAGGACCTTCATCCAAGGAAGCTACTCAAGCTGTAAATAATCTTCTAAGTCTATTTCTAATCCTACTAATACTTCTAATTTTTCTCCTAGGCAAAGTAGCATCAAGTGTTTCAAGTGTCTTTGAAAAGTACATATTGCTTCATAATGTCCAAACAAGAAGACTATGATCTTATTAGAGAATGGAGAAGTTACAAGTAAGAGTTCATCCTCCTTATCATCATCATCAAGTGATGAAGGAAGTGAAACTAAAATCTATTGCTAAGAAGGTGACCTACTCATGGTGCCTAGACTCATGGGAAGCTTAGTGAAGAAAATGATGACTCACAAAGAGAAAAACATTTTGCACTCAAGGTGCTTGGTGAAGGTCAAAATTTGTTCTTTGATTATTGATGGAAGAAGTTGTGTAATGCCGATTTTTTGTTTGAGTACAAATGACCAAAATGCCCCTGAGGTCATTTTTACCCAGAATTTAGGACAGTTTGCCATCCTCAAATGGGTCAACTCAATGTTTGAAGGGGATTATAACTGTAATGTTTGATATCCGAGGTGAAAATCACGTTTTCTGAGCTTTGGGCTCAAAATGATCAAAATACCCCTATAGCATTTTACGCGGTAAAGGTGTCGTTGAGCCGAAACTTTTCCAGAAAGTTTGGAATGATGTTTATGAGTGGTTTTTGATGTTAGATTGGCTGGAGGTCCAGAGAGTTTAGTGCAAAATTACCATTTTGCCCCTAGAATAGTGTACAGTGAGCCTAATGATGTAATTAACCAAACCTAAGCAATATTATGCTCTAATCGAAGATTAATTAATTTCAATAATTAATCTAGAGTCAAAATAATTTATTAAGGTTAATTAGAACCTAAGATTGCTTAGTTAAACTCTAATTTATTCTTTATTCAAGATTCCTAGTCATGGAATCTTGAATAGTAATTTCTCTCCAATTCCTTAAATCAAGGAATTGTGTCTATACTTAATTTGACTTAAAAAGAGTTTTAATTCTTTAATCTAGCAAGACCACTCCTAAATCAAGTCTTGACAACCTTAATTAACCATTACCTCACCTAAACACTTTCTTACAAACTCCTAATCAAAACCTTAATCAAAAAACATCTAAACACATCATTAAACCACAATTACATGAACAATTTCTTTTCCTTCCTTGGCTATAAAACTTGCCGAATACATACCCATTGTTGTGTCACATGTTGATTTTGTTTCACTCAAAGACCATACCTCAAGCCATACTTTGGACCATACCTAGCCATGCTTCCACCCATGCCTTTAAATAACCAATTATTGAAGATATTTTCCTCCCAAAGCCATGAGAGGCCGTCAACCTTCCTTCCTTTGGCCCATGGTTGCATTTTTTTCTATAAATACCAAGCCTTAGTGAACTTGGTTACACTTTAGATCATTTGCCAAGTTTAAGCTTTCTTGCAATTTTCTCTCTTCCTCTCAATTTCTCTTCATCTTGTTCTTCTTCCTCCACACTAAAGAAACCTTTCCACCACCACAAACAACCTTAAACCACCACTCCCCCACCTCAAACCACCTATCACACCAAACTTTTCCATTCCAAGCTTACATCTAGAAAAATTCATCTTCCTTGAGTTCCTCACTTGGCCAAATTCTCATCATCATCCAAGAGAAGATTTTGTCTTCTCATTTCCTCAAGAATCAAGCTTTCTTTCATCTCTTTCAAAGACTTCATTTGGTAGGGGTTTATTTTCAAAGTTTTGTTTGCTTTCTTTAAGAAAAGTTCTAGTTTTCTCTTGGTTTTCAAAGCTCTTCCTTTTCTCTTTTCATTTCGGCCTTAGAGCCTTGGATGAGAAAAACTTTGGCTTGATGATGAGGTTTCAAGATAATGGTCTTGTGATGCCATGTGAGAAACCTCTAAAGCTTGAGAACTTGGTCTTGGACCATATATAATTTCAGTTTCCTTTTCTTTTCCTTACTCAAGATTTTGGTTCTTACTTCCTTTCTTCCTCAATGGTTTCAGTTTTCATTCCTTTATTTGTACAAAGTTTGATAAAAATGTTAAGTAGATCACAAAAGGTTTTGTTAAGAAAATTAATCATATGTTTTCAAAGAGCTCTAAGCTTACCCTTGCCAACCTTAAAGTTGGTCGGCCGTTCTAAGAGTTTACTCTAGATTGAAGCCCATGAGCAATAAAATAAAGAATATGAGTAGTTCTTTTTATGTTTGCTTTGATAAGTGTTGATGTTTATCTCTTAGTCCATTTTCTTGAGCTTGATGATGAAGTTCAAACCAAAGACTTCTTTGAAGACTTGGTGCTAAGAACTCTAAAGCTCACTTTATATTGTTAAGATACATGTTGGGTTAAGGCTATTAATGTTCCTTTAAAGTCTTGCATGAGCTCTAGTTAAGATAAAATATGTTTGCATTCATGTTTAAGTTTATGCCTTGCATATCATGTTTACTTTTGATGCCATCACTAAGCTCTCAAGAATAAATAAATGAACTTGCATTTCATGTTTAAATTTCCAAGCTTGCACTTCATGTTTATATTTCAAGTTATCACTTAATCTTTAAAGATAATAATGAGGTTGCATCTCATATTTATTTTATGCTCTCACTTTACTTTATAATGAAGTAAAATAAAGTGCATAACATGTTTATGTTTATGTCATCACCTAAATACTCTAGAGCTCAAAGACTTGCCCAAGTATCATATATAAAGTTTTAGAAAATGGAAGCATTTCAAGAATGCCATTTCGGCCTTGTGATGATGATGATGGACTTGATATGAGTTCATCTAATCATAAGTGCCCATAGCCTATGTCTTGGAATGTTTCTAAGCTTAGGTGAACTTAAAGAATATTATGAACAAGATTTTATGTTTTAAATCTATTTCATGAACAAAATAATTTAGCTACTGACCTCACCTATATTTATATGATTTTAATGAGATGAATGGGTTTCTAAAAGAGTTTTGAGTTCCTAAAATTATTCCAGAGAAAACTAGCAACTTATATGCATTTAAATCATGAAATTATGTGATTATGTGAGCTATGCTTTTCGTTCTGCCTTGATTGTTTGGCCATTGTATTAATTCTGCTTTATGGAGTTAAGATGTGTAAAATTATGTTTGAGTGAAGCAAGGAATGATTTAGGAAGTTAGGAAAGAACAAGTAACTAGAAAGGACTTAAAATGAGAATTCTAGAACACTTAGACACAAGAAATGTAAATTCTTTCAGCATAATTGAACCTAAGGAAAATGATTTATAATTAGTGGATATGTGTAGGAATCCCTAATAATTGGTTTAGGAATTAAATATAGAGCCTTAGGCAAAGACGGAACTTAAAAAGGGTCAAAGACGTAGATTCTAGAACCCCAATCAACTAATAATCATGGTAACTAATCTATGCAATACTGTTGAAGAGTTAGTGAGCATAAATATTAGAGAAAATTACAAGTAATGATCCTTTAGGAGCATTGAAGATCTGAATGGGCATTAGGATAACGAGGACACAAGTTTAAGACCCGTAAGGGCCAAAGCATAAGATACTATAAGATAAGAGATTTAACGTGAGTAAGTGATCAAGTGAACATACATTTATGTTATGTTCAGAGCATGTGATAGTATTCATGTTATGTGCATGAGAATATGTGAATTTATGACGTGATTGTTATGATAATACGACATGCGTGTTTGAGATGCATGAGGATATAAGATGATGATGAAGTGGAGGAATATGTTTATATGACTTTGAAAGGTTTGCTTAATGAGATATCGTATGAGAAAGTATGTATTCAATGAGTTATGTAGCATGACTCAAATTTGAGGAAATTCGGTGTACAACCATTGTGCTGTCGAATTTCCATCAAATTTCAGAGACTTAAAGAAGTTTTTGAAAGTAAAATTTTGAATGTAACATGCCGAGACACATTTCTCCTGCTACGATGAGGAGAAAGTAAACCTGGGGGTATGGTCGTGGAGCCATACCGAAGCGGACAAAGTCACTGGTCTTAACCAGTCTGATGCGTTTCATAGACCAAGACGTATTTCTCATGCTATGGTGAGGAGAAGGTAAAATCGTGAGGGCATAGACATTAGTCTGCCAAAGCGGACAAAGTCACTTGGTCTAACTAGTTGATGCGTTTCGAGGAAGGAAAAAGTCCCATGATGGATGATCCTTAGGCCCCTTACCCGTACTCCGGGAGTCGGGATTATTATGATTATGTTACGCTTATCAAGAGGATAAGTAAGAACTAGTAACGACTAGTTGAGGTATAAGCTCATAGCCTAGTTTTAGGGTGCGGTTACTATTTTTGATACTTTTATGTCACAAGTTTGAGAAAAGAGAAAAGGATGTAAAGTTCCATACTTATGAAAGAGAAAGGTTTTCATGAGAAGTTACATGCCACTTATATGATGATAAGTTATTGATGACATGTTTTATTGGTTTGTCTGCATAAAATATTGCCATGCATTCATGTTTCGCTATGCTACATAAATGCATTAAGATCCATCATAAAAGACACGAACCTTGGATAATTGCTTTTATAAAGCCTTATAATGAATCTTTGCATGTTACCCATTTTCACAATAAACCCAAGGTTCCTGGGGATGTGAACGATGACATTAGGATAGGAGGATTCCTACGAGATTCTTTAGTAAGATTCTCACTCCTCTTTCTCTCTTTTCCCGTTACGTCTTTAGATCTCAGCGTCATTGTGGTCTTCATTGACACGTCGATTTGGAGGTGCACTTTGACCCGAGCATTAGTCGTACCATTTCGAGGGTCGATGTGCTGTCCGTATTTTTGCGTACATGGGACCCGTTCGCATCCACTTTCCAGCTTTTGTTTCACTCCTACCTCACGTATGCCGAAGACCTAATCTTCGAGAGGACCCAACCCACGACAAGCAAACCCGCTGTGTCCGTCCATTATCCTCAGTGGTTAGAGACTACCGAGTACGTCCCGCTCATACCACGCACGGGATCGACTTGTCTGAGGATTCCCCTACCCACGTCTACTGGAGGGTTCACTCCTCTGCCCATGGACGTAGGTGGGTAGCGAAGATACCTCACCAGCCGAGGCTTGCGAAGCGAGTACAACTCGAGAGGCACCCATGCCAAGGAGGCCATGTGTTTCCCCGCTCGCATGCCCACACCCCCTCTCGTTGGGCCACGACCGAGGAGCTCGAGGTTCGTGAGACACCTTTCCCCATCGCTAGGAGGACCAGCGTCACCAGGAGGTTTTGATCTTTTGGGGCTTCCCTGACTTGTTGTTATGTTTCTTTTCTGCACTTTCTTATTTTATGTACTAGCTCTCCCATTTTATATGGGTATGAATTTTTGTTGGTTTTTCTGTTGATGTACCGAAACTATGTATCCAGCTATGATAGTAAATATTATGATGGTTGCTTCTATGGAAGGATGTGTTCTTTATTGCCTTTAAGATTGTATGTTTAATTTCTTTTGTTGTTTTACGTTTCGCTCATGGTAGTACAAGACGGCTCGCATTTTGTTTTACATATTTCAAAAAAAAAAATTTACCTATTTTTCGCTAAGTAATTTACAAACGGTTTAAAAGGAAGTAATAACTAATAATTAATCTTAATACGTCCTAGGCGTGTTGGGTTAAATATTAGGGTGTTACAAGTTGTGCTAATGTTGCCAGCATAAGAATTGTGGAGAAATTGAATCTTGCTACTACTCCTCATCCAAAGCTTTAATGGCTAAGTGATAACAAGAAGCAAGTTCTAATTCATTTTGCTATTAGCAAGTATGAAGATGAGGTGTTGTATGATGTAGTTCCCATGGAGGCAGGACACATTCTCCTGGACGACCTTGGCAATTTGATAAGAAAACCCATCATGATGCTCACTCAAATAAGTTTTCATTTGTACATAAGGGTAGCAAAATCACTTTAGTGCCTATGACTCCTAGTCAAATTTGTGCTGATTAGGTTATTATGCAAATGAGAAGAGCAAAAGAGAAAAGATGAGAAAAGAAATGTCAAGAATAAAAATGCTAAGAGTGATTCAATGAATGATAACAAAAAGGAGCGAGTTTAAGGGCAAAACTCAAAAGAAAGAGGGAAGAGTAAGGACACTTAAACTGAGTGAAAATGAGTGTAAGAAAAGAGAGAAATTTTATTTATGAGAGAAAAAGAAATGAGGAAGCTTTGTTGGCCTCTCGGCCCTTGTACTTGCTTTAATGCAAGGAACGTGTGGCTAACAAGTTGATTGAACCTTTGCTGATTAACTCTTTGCCTAAAGCTGTTTTTTCTCTTGTGTAGGAATTTGTTAATGTATTTCCTACTAATGTACCTCATGGCCTGCCTTCTCTTAGATGGATTGAACATCAAATTGACCTCATTCTAAGGGTAACATTGCTAAATAAGTCAACATACAGGGGCAACCCACAAGAGACTCAGAAATCCAAAAACAAGTTGAAGGTTTGAAGGAGAAGGGTGGGTGAAAGAAAGCCTTAGTCCATGGCTATGCTTGTCATTCTTGTGCCAAAAGGATGGGAGCTGGAAATGTGCATGATTGTCAACCTATCAATAATATCATTGTAAAATATAGACATCTCATTCCGTTGAGATGACTTGCTTGATGAATTGTTTGGTGCTTGTTGTTTTTCAAAAATTGATCTTAAAAGTGGATATCATCTAATCAGGATAAGAGAGGGTGATGAATGGAAAACTACCTTTAAGACTAAATATGGTCTTTAAGAATGGTTGGTTATGCCATTTGGATTGACAAATGCACCTAGCTCTTTCATGCGTTTGATGAATCATGTGCTTAGGAATTTTTTGGGAAAATTTGTTGTTGTTTATTTTGATGACATCTTGATTTACAGCAAATCTTTGATGAGCATGTGATGCATTTAAGGTGTGTGTTGGAAGTCTTAAGGCATGAGCAATTGTATGCTAACATTGAGAAATGTAACTTTTGTAAAGATCATGTAGTTTTTCTTGGTTTTGTGATTAGTTCTGAAGGTGTACATATAGATAAGATAAGGAAAAATAAAGCAATCCAGATTGGCCTACCCCAAAAGCTGAGTGAAGTGAGAAGTTTCCATGGATTAGCAAGCTTTTATAGGAGGTTTGTAAGAGATTTCAGGACCATAGCTTCACCATTGAATGAGATTGTCAAGAAAAATGTGGGATTCAAATGGGGAAAAGAACAATAGGATGCATTTGACTCTTTTGAAGGAGAAGTCATGCATGAACCCATATTGTCATGACCCAACCTGAATGTGACCACTGAGAAACCCGTTCCACGTAAGCCTCCAGACCTGTCTTACTATATATGCACAATAAATCTTAAAATCATTTTAAGAGACGGCTTTGTTTTCTATATACAAATCACTTTCTCCGTCTAATAGTATAATCAAACTAAAAACTCTAAATTTGTATTTAAAACTGAAATCATAATAGTCAAGCTAAAAGCTTATAGTCTGTGTCTAGAGTTTGAAATTTTAGTACCAATAAATGTATAAAGTCCAGTTATGCAACAATTGTAAGAAATAAAATCATATACAAGCATATCAATTTTACATCAAAATATGTGAACATGATATATGCTCTAAAGGCCAGGGATCTGCCCCATTACACTTGGAGCATGTCAAGAGCAAATGATCATACTTCACCAAAAAGGCTCTATCAATGAGATCTAATGCTGCTAGGATGAAGTTGGTTGGAAGTACCCTCAAACTACTGTATCTAAAAATGTGAAAAAGGAAGATGGGTGAGTTATGATACATTCATGACATTAAGATTCATGCTAAAAGATAAATGTAATATCTTTATTTTTTCCATTTGAGTAAATGACCAAAATGCCCCTGAGGTCATTCTTACCTGGAATTTAGGAGTCACCAGTCCAATGGGTCAACTCAATGTTTGAAGGGGGTTATACTTGTCATGTTTGATATCGAGGTGAAAATCTCGTTTTCTAACTTTCGGCTAAAATGACCAAAATACTCCTGGAGCATTTACACGGGTAAAGGTGCCATTTAAGCCTAGAACTTTTCCAGGGAGTTTAAATGATGTTTACGAGTGGTTTTTGATGTTTAAGGGGCTGATAGGTCCAGGGCAGTTCAGTGCAAAATTACCATTTTGCCCCTAGAATAGCGTACAATGAACCTAATGACGTAATTAAGCAAACCTAAGTAATATTAGGCTCTAATCAAAGATTAATTTATTTCGATAATTAATCTAAGTCAAAATAATTTATTAAGATTAATTAGAACCTAAGATTGCTTGGTTAAACTCTAATTACATCTTTAATTCAAGATTCCTAGTCATGGAATCTTGAATAGTGTTTTCTCTCTCAATTCCTTAAATTAAGGAATTGTGCCCATACCTTCATTTGACTAAAAGAATAATTTTAAATTGTTAATCTAGCAAGATCAATCCCCTAATCAAGTCTTGACAACCTTAATTAACCATTACCTCACATAAACGCCTTCTTACAAACTCCTAATCAAAACCTTAATCAAAGAAACACCTAAACACATCCTTAAACCACAATTACATGAACAAAATCCCTTCCGCTTGGCTGATATGCTGGCCGAATTTCCCTCCCCAAATTGTCACATGTTGAATTTTCTCTTCACTCAAAGGCCATGCTTCAAGCCATACCATGACCCATACTTCCACCCATGCTTGCCCATGCCTAAGCCCATGCCAATCAAGAGATATTTCTTTTCTCCTTTCTTCTCAAGTGACCAGCCACTCCTCCTCCTCCCAAGCCATCCACAAGCTTTCATTCTTCTACAAATAGGTGAGCTTGAAAGCTCTTTGAATGTTTACACACTTTGCCAACTCAAAGCTTTCTTTCTTCAAGCCTTAAGAAACCTTTTCTCTTCTTCCTTGCCCCTCCCTTGGCCGAAGTGTTTCAAAGATTTCCTTCTCTTTTCCTCTCAAGAAACAAAGCTTTCCTTCCTCTCTTCAAGACTTCTTTAGGTAGGGGTTTATTTTCCAAGTTTTGTTTGTTTACTTTAAGGAAGAGTTCTAGTTTTTCTCTTGGTTTTCTAAGTTCTTCGTTTCCTCTTCCATTTCAGCCTTAGGGCCCTTGTTGAGAAAGATTTTGGCTTGATGATAAGGTTTCAAGATAATGGTCTTATGATGCCATGTGAGAACCCTCTAAATCTTGAAAGCTTGGTCTTGGACCACATGTGTTTTCGATTTCCCTTTTCTTTTCCTTCTCAAATATTTTGGTTTCTATTCCTTTCTTTGTACAAAGTTTGATAAAAATGTTAAGTAGATCACTAAAAGTTTTGTTAAGAAAATTAATCATATATTTTCAAAGAGCTCTAAGCTTACCCTTGCCAACCTTAAAGTTGGTCGTTTCTAAGAGTTTTACTCTAGATTGAAGCCCATGAGCAATAAAATAAAGAATATGAGTAGTTTTGTTTATGTTTGCCTTGTTAAAGTGATAAAGTTTATGTCTTAGTCCATCTTCTTGAGCTTGATGATGAAGTTCAAACCAAAGACTTCTTTGAAGTCTTGGTGCTAAGAACTCTAAAGCTCACTTTATGTTATTAAGATACATATTGGGTTAAGGTTGTGATGTTCCTTTAAAGTCTTGTAAGAGCTCTAGTTAAGATAAAAAGAGTTGCATTCATGTTTATGTTTATGCCTTGCATAGCATGTTTATTTTAATGCCATCACTAAGCTCTCAAGAATAACTAAATGAACTTGCATTATCATGTTTAAATTTCTAAGCTTGCATTTCATGTTTATATTTCAAGTCATCACTTAATCTTTAAAGATAATAATAAGGTTGCATCTCATATTTATTTTATGCTCTCACTTTATTTTATAATGAAGAGTAAAACGAGTGCATAACATGTTTAAGTTTATGCCATCACTTAAATATCCTAGAGCTCAAAGACTTGCCCAAGTATCATACATAAAGTTTTAAGAAATGGAAAATTTAACCATGTCAAGTGGATATGTTATAGCCATAATACAATGATGGGTTTGATTTTGTAAAAATGTGAGGATGTTTTCAAGGAAATGTTAGAAAGATGTGTTATGGGGTCTCAAGGTGTTTAAGAAGCCTAGGATATGTCAAAAATCATGTTTCTCAAATTCAAAGGTTCTGGTAATCGATTACCAACTCATGTAATCGATTACCAGAGTGGTTATTCGAAAATTTTAGGTTTTGGTAATCGTTACCACACAATGTAATCGATTGCTGAGGTTGTTCTTCATGCCCAAACCGGTTTTTGAATCCTGTAATCGATTACTTGTTTGTGTAATCGATTACTGATGTTCTTCTTTTTCAAACGTTTTAACCTAAGTAATCGATTACCATCCTATGTAATTGATTACCTGGTTGTTCTTTGCAACCAAAACAAAATTTAGGTTCTGGTAATTCTCAAGACCTTTGCTCCTGAAATTGTTCCAAGAGAAAACTAGCAACTTATACATACTTATAACATGAACTTGTGTGATTATGGGTGATGTGCATTTTTGAATTTTGCCTTGTTCCTTTGGCCACTATATTAATTTTGTTCTATGGAGTTAAAATGTGTAAGATTGTGTTTGAGTGAAGCAAGGAACAATTTGAGGAAGTTAGAAAAGAATAAGTGACTAGAATCGGCTTAAAATGAGGATTCTAGAATGCTTAGATACAAGGATGGTAAAATTCTATTCCAGCATAATTGAACTCAAGGAGAATGGCTTATACGTAATGGATATGTGTAGGAATCCCTCGTAGTTGGTTTAGAAATTGATTATAGAGCCTTAGGCGAAGACGAAACTTAGAAAGGGTTAAAGGCGGAGATTCTAGGACCCCATAATCGTATGATAATTTTCTGCCAAAGTGATGTAGTGCTATTTGGTTATGATAGTAAGCATAAACATTAGAGGTGAAATAAAGATCCATAATGAATGTTAGGATAATTAGAACATAAGTTTAAGACCCAAAGGGCCAAAGCATAAGACACCATGAGATAGGAGGTGTGATGTGAGAATGAGACCGAGTGACTATACTCATGATGAATGTGAATATGTCAATGCCATGAATATGAGGCTATATGTGTATTTGTGCCATGTGGTTGTGATGAAGTGGTATGCTATGCTTAAGATGAATGAGAATGCGAATTATGAATGAAATAGGAGGGTATGCTCCTGTGATTAAGAGATTTACTTGATTAAGAAATTTCATGAGAACAACATGTGTTATTTGAGTTATATGACATGACTCAAATTTGAGGAAATTAAATGAGTCGTTATGCCTGCGAATTTCGTCAAATTTAAGGGACTTGAGAAAAGTTTTGAAAAGAATGATTTATATGTGACATACCAAGACGCATTTCTCCTGCTAAGTGAGGAGAAAGGAAACCCGTAGGGGGTATGGTCGTAGAGCCATAGAAGCGGACAATGTCACTAGTCTTAACCAGATGATGCGTTTCAAGACCAAGACGTACTTCTCCTGACGATGAGGAGAAGGTAAAACTGTGAGGGCATTGACATTAGCCTGCCAAAGCGAACAAAGCCATGGTCTTAGGTTGCTGCGTTTCAGAAGGAAGAAAGTCCCATGATGGGTGATTCCTTAGGTCCCCTGCCTTACTCTCAGGAGTCGGGGTTATTATTTTTATGATTATGATTCGCTTATCAAGAGGATAAGTAAGAAATAGTGACGACTAGTTAAGGTATGAGTTCATAGCCTAGTATCAGGGGTCGGTTACTATTTTTACATACCATGATGTCACAAGTTTGAGAAACGAGAAAGATGAGAAGCATCTTGCTTATGAAAGCAAAAGGTTGATTATGAGAAAGTACATGCCACTTATATGTGAACTAATTGTTGATAATATGTTTTTATTGTTTTACTACATAAAGTATTGACATGCATTCATGTTCTACTATGCTGCGTATATGTATTAAGATTCATCATAAAAGACATGGACCTTGGATAATTACTTTTTATGAAAACCTCATAATGAACCTTTGCATGTTAACCTTTCCATCTTAACCCCTCTTTCTTCTTTTCCTGTTACGTCTTCAGTTTAATGGCGTCGTTCGTGATTTTTGTTGATACGCCCGTGTGGACGTGCACTACAATCCAAATCATCAGTCATATCACTTTGAGGGTCATTGTGCCATGCGTATTTTTGCATACATGGGCTTCCGTTTGCATTCCCTCCAACTTTCTTTCACCCTGACCTCTCCCTACCGATGATTTGATCTCGAGAGGACGACCCGTGACGGGCAGAACCGTCATGCAACCTTCATCTTCGCGGTGCGCGCCTACCCGAGTACGTTCCCCTCATACCTCACTCAGGAGGGACCTATTTGAGGATTCCCCTGACCCCATTCAGAGGGCTCCGCCCTCTGCCTATGGACGTCGGAGGGTAGAAAATCCCTCTAGCGAGGCTTGTAAGATGTGTACATCAGCCCAGAGACGTCCTCGCAGGAGGCCACGTCGCTCACCGTCTCATGCCCACGCCCCGCTTCGTTGGGCCATCCGAGGAGCTTCGGCAGTTTGTGGGCTATATCTCCCCGTGAGGATGAGCATAATCTGTAGGCTTTAAAGGGGAGGGTTTGCTTTTAGCCGTGATATCTTTTGGGGTTTTCCATGTATTCGTTGTTTATGTTTCCTATTTCTTTTCTTGTATTTCTGTTCTTATCCTGCAAGCTCTCCCACTTATATGGGTATGACTATATGCTTTTTATGTTTTTCAGTTGATGTACTAAACTATGATAATTAATGTTATGATGGTTGATTCTATGATTGAGGTGTTCTTATTTGCTTTCATATTGCATGATTTATTTTCTCTCCTGCTTTACGTTTCACTTATGTTGCACACGATGGCTCGCATTTTGTTTTATATATATGAATTTTAAAAAAAAAATTTACCCCTATTTTTTGCTAAGTAATTTTACAAACTAATTTTAAAGGAAAGTAATAACTAATAATTAATCTTAATACGTCCTAGACGTGTTAGGGTTAAATATTAGGGTGTTACAATATAGGCCTCAGCTAATGGTATTTGGAACTTAATAAATGAACTTTATATATATATGCCCATTATTTTCCTAATGAAACCCAAGGTTCCAGAGGATGTAAATGATGACACATGTTAGAAGGTGAAAGCCCTCCTGAGATTCTTGTATAAGTTTCTCATTCCCTCTTTCTTTCTTTCCATCTCGTCTTCAAAGGTTGATGGCGACATTTGTGATTTATGTTGACGCCCACGTGGGAGATACACTTTACCCGGTTAACGGTTATACCATTTTGTGGGTTGCTGTGCCGTCGTTTGTTTGTTTTCCTGGACCGTCCCTTCATGCATCCCGTCACTAGTGTTTGGTTCTCCTTTGCTGCTCCATTTCCAGATGACTTTGCTTTTGAGCATGCGCGTCCGCGTACTGAGCAGTTCCCTATACCCACCCTGCCGCATCGGCCATTCGGGATTTCCCTGTCTACATGCCCTAGTCACCACCTTGCCCTCTGAGCCATGGTCGAACCCGTCAGAGGAGTCACCCTCTAGCATCTTCTAGTGGTTCTCCCCTCCTGTCCCTATAGAGGTAGGAGGAGGTAGCAATGGAGAGGCTACTTTCACACAGCCACTAAGAGGAGCAAAGTCCATTGGTAAAGGAGCCACCCGTCCCCGCCGAAGTGCCCATGTCCGTCCTCCGCCGTCTTGCCCGCCTGATGACTTGGCCCATTTGATTGGTTACCTTCCTCCTTCTTAGGAGCGACATTAGTAAGAGTTGACAGTGGACCTCTTAGAGCGCCTGTGCATATCTCATAGAAAGGATAGCTTTCTTTTGTTATTTTTTTTATTAGGGGTTATCTACTATAGGCGTGCCCTAGTAGGAGTAGTAGGAGGATAAGTTTGTAAGTGTAATACCCTACTAAGCTCTAATTCTTCCACCTTAGTTTTTAATATTATTTTAAATAATAGTTAGCTAACATAACATACCTAATGTATAACCTGAAATTTGCAAGATTTTTTTTTTTAACTAATATGCTAATTTCTTATTCGTAGTCATATATTAGAATAATGTATATCAACTGGAAATCATGTATCTGTAGACTTCCAGGAAGAGAGCTGGGTCACAATGGTCATGCTTAAATACTAAGTCTTTCCTAGCTAGAACCTTTCCAAATTACACTTTGACAGTAATACACTTTCTTCTGGCAATCCAAGGGTAATTTTTAAATGACAAAAAATACTTCTTTTCTAACATAATACTACTCTTTGTTAATCAGTAATTCCAAAGTTTAGACAACCATCATCTATAGAAAACATACTTCACTTCCAACATCAATTCATAGGGTACGGTATATATTACATATTCAAGATACATAAAGGAAAACTTTAATATAACATAACCAAAGTCTGATAATAGATAGTAAAGATTCTATCTAGCACACACAAGAATCTGATTATTTAGAAATTAAGTCCACGGCTACATCCATTTAACTCCTGATAACGATCCATGCTATCTGGAAACATCAAAGAAAATGGGTGAGAGAAGTCTCTCAGTAGGTGATGTTTCTAAGGGAGTCTCACTTCATCCCAAAAATACTAAGAATAGTGCGGGAGTGCATCAAGATGCAATTTTTTATATTAACTCAACTTATATTCTACTAGTGTCAAGCAAGAAGGAAGTGCATAATATCAATCATAATACAAGTGCAGTAAAAGAAGTGTAATAAATAATCATGAGTGTACTGTAAACTCCCTTTTATAATATCATGTTCCCTTCTAATGGTTATAGTCTCAAGGTTTGTTTCATATAGGATCTATGAAAGCTCTCATTGCTAGGGCGCCCCAGTTAATAGATGAATGCCAAGTCCTTGTCCGCTACCATGCGGGGCCCAAGGCATCACTACAACATTTACTAAGTCCTTTTCCACTACAAGGCAAGGCCCAGCTGTCATTTAGCAACTGGAGACTAAGTATTCACCAAAACCTTATCCTCTACAAGGTGAGGCCCAATATGTCACTTATTTATTTATCCATTTCATGTAACACCCTCATAACTACCATGTACTTCTTGAGTATTCACATTGTAGTTAGAAAAGTATCACTTTAACTCTATAATATATACTAGCCGAGAGACGGAAGTAAGGTAAATTAAACTCATAGGTTGCTAAACTCTATAATAACCTCTCCCAGGGCATCAAGACCCTCAGGAGAATAAAGTCTGAGGACGAGGATGAGGAGGGAACATCTCTGAGAGGGTACAGGTGGTGCAAATGGGACATCAAATAAAACCGGATATGCCATATGGAGAGGCACACCATCGTAGGGGAAAACGGATCGAAATTAGTGGTAAAAACAAACACGTTGAAGGAACGGCTGAAAAACATATATGCGAGACCTCAAGTAAGCTACTACATAAAGAGAATCGAGTACTCGATTCGTAATGCTACACCCACTGTGGCGAATGAAGGAAGACGGAAGGACACCATCAGCTTAATTTGAACAAGACAGAATGAATACAACCATAGGATGAGAATATTGTAAGTCCTTATTTTCGCCTTCCTTTTTAACCAACATAAGTTTTTATCTCTATTTTCCACATATGGTAGAACATGCACAATCAAAATTCTTACTTGCTCTTTTATCACATATATAGTCCATAATCATTTTTCATTATTACCAATGCATGCCCCAGTCACATATAAATGTTTATTCATAATGAAATTCTCTTCCATTCCTCATAAATGAATCTCTAAATAATATAGCATGCATTGATACTCATCATACTCATGTCAAAAGTCATTTTATTTCCAAATCAAGAATTTAGTTCATTTCCAGCACATTAACAGATTATTCACTCAAGTAACAAAATTTATTTCTTATATCAAATAACCGATTTCAAGTCCACAAAAATTCTCCATGACACCTTGATGTGTCCCCAAATCCCTGTAAAACTTTTAGAGAAAAAAGAGTTCTCTAACTATGTTAACAAAACTCTACAAGTTTGGTGGTCAAAGACCACTTAACCTCAACCCAGAACTAAAATCTCATAATTTTTACCTTAGGAAATGATTGAATCAATTCAAAATAAAAATTACGATTGAACTTCAAGATCTTTACAACACCCTGGAGCATTTCAAAGAAAAATCAATCATTTACTATGGTAATAAAATTAGACAAATTTGCAGCTTTCATTCCAACGTTAGGCAACATAGGCACAAGTTAAGTTCGATTTTTTAAATCAATTATAAATCAAAATCAAAGCTTAAGAAAATTCATGGGACTAGCCTAGGATGTTAGCTTCAACACATATTTTGTCTAGCTCATAAAAATACCTACAACACACTCAGAAAATTCGTGATCATGCCTTGCCTATGAGAAAATCGAATTTCCAACAAGCATAGTTAACACTTCTTTATCAAAACTAAAATTTTTCACAACACCAATACATATACACCTACACCTATGTGTAATCACATATCAGAATAAAAAATATCAATTCTCAAATCATCATAATCAGCCAACAAATAGAATTTAACCCAGGTAAGAACACAACACCCTACTTTGCAAGCTTTAGAGCTTTATACTCTAAAGGTGTTTCAAAAGATCCCTCTTCACTTCAAGAACTCCCAATCAAGCCCTAAAACCTCCCTTAGGTAGTGAGGAAGTGAGATATCAAAGTGAGGATTAATGGGAATTAAGATTTTAATCAGTTAGAATTGTAGGTGTTGAGGTGTAGATTAAGTTTAGTAAAGGAAGTTGGAATTTTTAACAACTCTAGGCTAGTGTTTTTGGATTTAAATGAAAACTTGGAGCTCATGGAAATGGAGATGAAGTTGTTGCTGCTTCTTTGTTGATGGTCAAAAGCTTCTTAGCTTGTTAGAAAAGAATTAAGTTTATATTTATCTTGCATTTAATGTATAAATATTATAATATCTATTTGGATAATTCTTAATCTAAAAATGTAAAATGGGTGACTAGTATTGAATCTTAGCCATTCATTTGATATCAATGGATAAGCTCCTTTATTTTGTAAAGATTAAATTAGTTTTCATGCTAGAAATCACATACCGAAATTTTACCAAACAAGTGAAACACTATACCCAGGAAATCCGATATCACTTAAATTTAATTCTAGATATAAAATTTTTATTTCTAACTATTTCTAACCTTATCCCTATGCTTTCTCAGTTTCGGGCACCTCCAAGTCCCAAATCTAAGGTTTTGACTATCCCATAGGCTTGTGGGCCTGCAAAATACTATTCACATTTTTTTTCTTGTCAGTGTAGTCATCCTTATCATCACTACGTCTGTTAGATTTTTGAAATTATGACTAATAAATTCCAAATTAATTTTTTTAAAATAAGTTTTAGGGTGTTACATTACCACCCACCTTAAGAAAAATTTTGTCCTCAAAATTTTGTACCTGGAAATAACTTTGGATGATCCTTCTTCAGATTTGATTCTAACTCCCATGTATACTCTTCACTCCCTAGTCCACCCCAAGCCATTTTTACTAGTTACACAGATTTATTTCTAAGTTTCCTGACTTCTCTATCAATGATCTGAACAAGATAAGCTTGAAATGTCAAGTCATCCCTTAACTGTATAGATTCGGGTTCAATGATATGATTTGGATCCGGATGATACTTTTAAGTTAAGATACATGAAAGACATTATGAAGGTTGGATAAATGGGGGTAAGGTTATCTGGTAGGTCACTGACCCAATTTGTCGAAGAATTTGAAAAGGACCTATGAACTTGATTGACAACCTTTTAACTCTAAGGGCATTACCTACCCAGGAGTGGGTGTAACCTTCAGAAATACATGTTCTCCCTCTTGAAACTCTAAAAGTTTCCTTAAAGTGTCAGCATAACTCTTTTAACGACTTTGTATGGTAAGGAGTTTACTGCGATTTCCTGGATTCTACTCGTCGTTTGATTAACAAGGTCGGTCCTAACAATCCTATTTCCCAAGTCATACTCCACAATGGAGATTGACATTTTCTTCCATATAAAATTTCATACGGGCCATGCCAATACTAGTGCCACGGCCATTATTATAAGCAAATTCAACCAATGGAAATAACTTATCCCAACTTTCCTTCTACTCGATCACGTATGCCCTTAGCATATCTTCTAGGGTTTGTATGGTGCATTCTGTTTGTCTGCAATTTGGGGTAATGCCAGGACTTAAACAAACTTTGGTTCCAAACGCCTTTTGGAAAGCTCCCCAAAATCTTAAAGTAAATCTTGGGTCTCTGGAAACTATTGACGAAGGTACACCACGTAGTCTCACAATTTCTTGAATGTACAAAGAAGCTAACTTATCCAAAAGAGAACTAGCTTTGATGGGTAAGAAATGAGCATACTTGGTCAATCTATCCACTTTAACCCATATGGCATCATGACCTAATGATGTCCTTATAAGCCTATTACGAAGTCTATGGAAATACTTTCCCACTTCCATTCCAGGATTTCTAAAGGTTGCATCCCAGACTTTTGGTGTTTGTTTTAACTTTTTGACAAGTTAGGCACTTCCTGACAAATTTTACTATGTCTTTCTTCATCCCTGACAACCAAAACATCTTCTTGAGATCTGCATACATCTTCCTGGTCCCAGGGTGTATGGTGAATTTGCCCCTATGCACCTCCTCTAAGATCTCGTTTCTAAGATTGCCACTTGCAGGTACATATACCTTATAATTATACCTCCATATACCTCACTAGTTTTGAGTAAATCCTGGAAACTTCTTTACATGAATGGATATTAAAATCTCCTGAAACTCTAGGTTTTTGTGTTGTGCAGCCAAAATTTATTCTTTGAACTCACTTGTTACTTTTATGACCTACCACAACACCTTAAGGGGTCACAAACATATCTAAACTAAGCTTCTTAAAGCTCTTTACAAGCTCTACCTCTTTGATCATCAGGCATGCTACATCTAAGGATTTCCTACTCAATGCATCAGCCACAACATTTCTTTGCCTGGATTGTAATTTAGACTGAACTTATAATCCTTGAGGAACTCTCGCCCCAAATTCCTCCGTTTGAGTACAAATGACCAAAATGCCCAGAGGTCATTTTACCCAGAATTAAGGAGCGACCCGGCAATCCTCGAATGGGTCAACTCAATGTTTGAAAGGGGATAATTATATTGTTATGAATGATATCCAGAGGTGAAAATCTCGTTTTCTGAACTTTCGACTCAAAATGACCAAAATACCCCTGTGTCTACACGGGTAAAAGGTGCCGTTTGAACCCAGAACTTTTTCAGGAAGTTTAGAATGATGTTTTTAAGTAATGTTTGATGGGTAGCCGGGCAGGAAGGTCCAGTAGTTTTAGTGCAAAATTACCATTTTGCCCTTAGAATAGTGTACAATGAGCCTAATGACGCAATTAAGTAAACCTAAGCAATATTAGGCTCTAATCGAAGATTAATTTATTTCGATAATTAATCTAGAGTCAAAATGATTTGTTAAGGTTAATTAGAACCTAAGATTGCTTAGTTAAACTCTAATTGCATTCTTTAATCCAAGATTCCTAGTCATGGAATCTTGAATAGTATTTTCTCTCCAATTCCTTAAATTAAGGAATTGTGCCATACCTCATTTGACCAAGAAAATGAATTTAATTTGTTAATCTAGTATGACCACTCCCTAATCAAGTATTGACCTTCCTAATTACCCAATTACCTTACCTAAACACCTTATTATAAACTCCTAATCAAAAGCCTAATCAAAGACACACCTAAACACACCTTTAACCCACAATTAGATGAACTAATTTTCTCTTCTTGGCCTTAAGTGGCCGGCCACTCCCCTCCATAGCCCATCATGTGTTGTTTCAATTACACTCAAGAGCCATACTTCAAGCCATGCTTTGCCCATACCTCACCATGCCTTCAACCATGCTTACTGTAACACCCTAAAATTTAATTAAAAATTAATTTGAGCTTTATTAATCTTAATTTCAAAAATCTAATAGTTTAGCAATGATGAGGGCGGCCCAACTGTCCCAAAAAAAAAAATTTCGGGCCGGTGAATAGTAACCTTGCGGGCCCCAGGTCCACGGACGCTGAAACCCTAGATTCAGCCCAGAGGTGCCCGAAATTAGGAAAATATGAGAATAAGATTAGAAATGTGTGGGAATGGCAATTTTATGCTTAGAATTAATTTTCGGGCAATATCGGTTTAATCGGGTATGGCATTTACCCGTTCGGTGAGATTTCGGTGTATGATTTCTAACACGAAAGATATTTCCATCATAACCAATGGATAATATCCACCTCTTTAGAGTATGTGGAAGGCCAAGATTTAATCTTGGAATCCAAGATTAAATCTTAGCCATCCATTGTTGCCTTGTCACATAAATGATGATTACTTCACTAAATATCTTCCATTGCATTTATTAAAGAAGCCTAGTCACATTTCTTCCCAAAAAAATACATCAAAATTCGGCAACCAAGGAGGAACCAGAAACCTTCATTTCCATGAGCCAATCTTGCATTTCAACCCTAAAAACACTAGCCTAGACTTGGTAAAACCCAAAACTCCCTTCACAAAACTTGTTCAAACCCCACAAATACAACCGATTAGAATTTTAATCCATCACTTTTTCCCACTTTGAGCCATCATACATCACTGTCTAAGGGAGGTTTGTGACTTGATTTGGAGTCCTTGTAGTGAAGAGAAATCAATTAGAGCATCTTTTGGAGTTAGAACTCTTCAAGCATCATAAGTAGGGTTTTTTGCTGCCTTATCTTGTCAAATTTTTCTGATCTGTTTTGGCATGACTTAAATCCGAAATTTCTGGTTTTATTGGCTGATATTACATAAATATTGATGTATGAATTTTGGTGGGATGTTTGGATGGTGATAGGAATCACTTTTGTCAAAAGGATTTTGAGTGATACTTGCTGGATTTTCGGGTTTCTTATAGGCAGTGTATAATCACGATTTTTCTGGGCATGTTGTTGTCATGGTTGTGAGCTAAAAAAATTATATGTTCAAGTTAACATCTTGGGCTAGTCCCACAAATTTTCTTGAGCTCTAAATTTGACTCTAAATGCTTTAAAAAAATCGAAAACTGAAATGGTTTCTGTGCTGTCTGGATTAGTGCAACTGAAGCTGTAAATTTATATAATTTTTTTAACATAGCAAATGATTGATTTTTCCCTTGAAATTTTTACAGAATGTTGAAGACATCTTGAAGTTCAACCGTGATTTTTATTTTTATTTGATTCAATCATTTTCTAGGGTTAAGAATTATGAGAACTCTGGTTTGAGCTGTGAATTGGTGGTCCCTGACCACTAAATTTGTACAATTTACTGAAGGAGTTAGAGAGCTCTATTTGTCTTGAAATTTTTACAGGGTCTCCTAGACATATTGAGATATTATTAAAAATTTTTATAGACTCTGAATTAATGGTTTGGTATGCAAATAAATTGTGCTATGAACATGAGAAATCTGCCATTGTGCTGAAAATGAATTGATGATTGAAATTGATGAAATAATGGCATCTTGTACTAGTATAGCATGAGTACAAGAATATGAATATGAATAATTGAGCATGTAAATTTATTTATGAGGTTAGGTACGGAAAGGTCCCCTTTAATGGGCATGAGAAAGTCCCCTTTTATGGGCATGGAAAGGTCCCCGTTAATGGGCACGAGAAAGTCCCCTTTTATGGGCACGGAAAAGTCCCCTTTAATAAGCACGAAAAAAGGTCCCCTCCGATGTCCTGAGGCACGTATATTTCAAAATGTAATGCTATACTATTGAGTAGTATTATGTGTGTGTATTAAGTGATTGAATAATAAAAGCTACCCACTTCGGAAGGATGATTTTAAAACTTTAAAATGAATCTTTAATTTAGATGACATGATCACATTTTTCTAATAAAACGAAGTGGCTTGGGCGATGACGATGACATTTATGATTGTGTAACTTGGGAGTTACCCTAGAATTATGTAATTCTCACCCCTGTGTATTTGTGTTTCCGTGTCGCCTTCAGGTTAAGCCAGGATGATGATGATGCTGCTATGCAAAGGAGTGTAGGATTGTTGTAGTGTAGTAGTTGTTGTTTTATTTCCTACTTAGTAAAATGAGTATGTATGTAAATGTATTAGAAGACAGATATGTACTAAAGCTTATAGAGGAGCTTCCTTATGTATTTTAGCTGTATGTTTAATAAACTTGATGTTTACTTGTAATATGTTTTAATAGAATTACGCTTAGTTATCTCGTACGTAAATCGAGCTTGCTATAGATAATTAAGAGAGGTTCACTAATTAACAAGTAACAACTCTCGAGTACAATATCATAGCTTAAGAATGGGGTTGTGCTTGGGAGGATGTTACACTTACACCCATACCTTTGTAAAAGATATTTCTTTTCTCCTTCCTCCCTCAAGAGTGGCCGGTTCCTCTCCCCATGGAAGCCTCATTGTTGAAAATTTCTATAAATACAAAGCCTTGATGAACCTTGTCACACTTTGGTTCATTTGTTAAGTTTACAGTTCTTGCAAAAATTCTCTCATTTCCTCTCAAACTCCCTTACTTTGGCCAAGTTTTTCCTCAAAACTTCAAGAGGATTTCCTTCTCATTTCATCAAGAAAACAAAGCTTCCTTACATCTCTCTTCAAGACTTCTTTAGGTAGGGGTTTTGTTTTAATGTTTTGGCTTGTGTTCTTAAGAAAAGTTCTAGCTTTCTCTTGGTTTCAAACTCTTTTCCTCTTCCCTTTTTCTTTCGGCCAAGAGGCCCTTTTATAAAGAGAACATGAGCTTGATGATGAGGTTTCAAGATAATGACTTGATAATGTCATGTGAGAAACCTCTAAAGCTTGAAACAATTTGGTCTTGGACCATACATGCCTTGATTTCTTCCTTTTCCTTGATAAAGTTTGTGGTTTTCTTTTCTTTTCCCTTCATGATTTCGGTTTCCTTTACTTTGGTTTCAATAAAGTTTGCTAAAAATTGTAAAGTAGAGCACAAAAGTTTTGTTAAGAAAAATTAATCCTAAGATTTCCAAAATCTCTAAGCTTACCCTTGCCAACCTTAAAGTTGGTCGGCGTTCTAAGAGTTTACTCTAGATTGAAGCCCATGAGCAATAAAATAAAGAATATGAGTAGTTCTATTTATGTTTGTTTTGTTAAAGTGTTGGTGTTTTTGGTTTTAATCCATTTTCTTGAGCTTGATGATGAAGTTCAAACTAAAGACTTCTTTGAAGATTTTGTGTTAAGAACTCTAAAGCTCATCTTCTATTGTTAAGATACATGTTGGGTTAAGGCCATTGATGTTCCTTTAAAGTCTTGTAGGAGCTCTAGTTAAGATAAAACAAGTTGCATTCATGTTTATGTCTTGCATCTCATGTTTATTTTGATGTCATCACTAATCTCATAAGAATAAATGAATGAACTTGCATTATCATATTTAAATTCCCAAGCTTGCATTTCATGTTTATATTTCAAGTCATCACTTAATCCTTAAAGATAATAATGAGGTTGCATCTCATATTTATTTTATGTCCTCACTTTACTTTGTAATGAAGAGTAAAATGAAGTGCATAGCATGTTTAAGATTATGTTATCACCTAAATACTCTAGAGCTCAAAGACTTGCCCTAAGTATCTTCAAAGGGAAACTAATAAAAAAGAAATGGATGTGTTTTAGTATAATTCAATGATGGTTTGATTTTGTAAAATGTATAGATGATTTCAGGAAAATGTTGGAAAATGTGTCAAAAATCATGTTTTCTCAAATTTTAGGTTCTGGTAATCGATTACCAGAGACAATGTAATCGATTACCAAGGATGTTCTTCATGCCCAGAACCTGTCCTTAAAACTCTGTAATCGATTACCTGTTAGTGTAATCGATTACTCCGATGTTCTTATTTTTGGAAAAGATTAACCCTAAGTAATCGATTACCATTGTATGTAATCGATTACCGGTTGTTTTAAACCCAGAATAAATTTAGCTCCTGGTAATCAATTACTAGGCGCATGTAATCAATTACCAGAACACCTTTTTGCTCCTGAAATTGTCCAAGAGAAAACTAGCAACTCGTGTGCACTTATAACATGAGTTTATGTGATTATGTGTGATGAACATTTTTGGTTTCTTTCTTATCCTTGTGGCCACTATATGAATTCTATTTGAGGAGTTAGAATGCGTAATATTATGCTTGAGCGAAGTGAGGAATGTTTTAGGATTGGAAAGACTAAAACAAATAGGAAGAAATTAGAAGTAGAATCTTAAAGTGCTTAGACACAAGAATAAAACTTTTGTTCCAGCATAATTGAGCTTAAGGAAGATGGTTCATAACTAGTGATTATGCCTAGGAGTTGAACATAGAATCTTAGGCAAAGATAGAACTTAGAAAAGAGTTAAGGCATAGATTCTAGAATCCTCGTAATTGAATAAATAATTTTGATGAGTAATCCATATAATGCTGTTGGATGAATTAGTGAGCATAATGTTAGAAGAATTATAAAGAACAAACCCCTAGATATGATAAGGACTTGCAATGGGTGATAAGATTACTAGAAAAGAATTCAAGACCCGTAAGGGCCAAAGCATAAGACACCATGGGATAGGAGGTATGATGTGAGCATGAGACCGAGAGTATATTCTTAATGGCGTGAATATGATTACATTTCAAGTATGAAACCTTATGTGTATAATTGATATGTTGATATGATGAAGTGTTATGCCAAGTATTTAAGATGCATGAGATTTCGAAATATGAATGAGATTGAGGAATATGCTCATGTGAACTAGAAAGTTATTGATTTGAGAAAGTTCCATGAAAATAATGCATGTGATTGAGATTATGTGGCATGACTCAAATTTGAGGAAATTCGGAGAGTAGCTGTTATGCTCCGAATTTCCGTCAAATTTGAGAGACTTAAGAAAGTTTTTGAGAAATATGATGTTTAAGGTGACACACAGAGACGTATCTCCCCTACCTAAGAAGGTAAAACTGAGGGCATAGACATTAGCCTGCCAAAGCGGACAAAGTCGTTGGTCTTAACCAGTCGATGCGTTTCGAAGAAGGAAAAAGTCCCATGATGGGTGATCCTTAGGCCCCCTACCTACTCTGGAGTCGGGATTATGATGATTATGATTATGACTATGTTTATGATTTGCTTATCAAGAGGATAAGTAAGAACTAGTGACGACTAGTTAAAGTATGAGCTCATAGCCTAGTTTAAGGGGTGCGGTTACTATTATGTTTGGTGTCACAAGTTTAAGATGAAGGAATGATGTTCAAAGAAAAGTTTCATGCCACTTAAATGTTGATTGATTATTGTTTCGTTTGCCTAAAGAACTGCCATGCATCCATGAACTATTATGTTGCATACATGCATTAAGATTCATTATAAAAGACATGGACCTTGGATAAATATCTTTTGTGAAAACTTCATAATGAACCTATGCATGCTTAACCTTTTCATAATAAACCCAAGGTTCCTGGGACGTAACGATGTCACTAGGATAGAGGATTTCCTTATGAGATTCTTTAGCAAGATTCTCACCCCTCTCTATTTCTCTTTCCGTTACGTCTTCAGACATTGATGACGTCATTCGTGATCTTCATTGATCCGCCCACTTGGGAGGTGCACTATGACCCAGATCAGTCCCACCACTTCAAGGGTCATTGTGAGGTGCGCGTTTTGTGTACGTGGAACACCCGTTTCTTCCCCGTCTCCAGCTATCATTTCGATCCGACTTCACCTTTTGGCGACGACCTGATCTTTGAGAGGACGCGACCCGAGACGGGAGACCGTCGTCCCGTCCTTCCTCATCGACGGCACGCGGAGAGTATGTTCCCCGTGCTCCGCAGAGGCCGATCCTTCGGAGGGCTCTTCCCCTTCATTTCCTATGGATCTCGATGGAGGTAGCAAGGACACGGTCACCGCCGAGGCATGCGAGGAGCGTTCGACGCCAGATAGGCGACCACGTCGCGGAGGCCACGTCTTCCCTCAATTCCCATGCCTAGATCTCCGCTTCGTTGGGCTACATCCGAGGAGCTCCACCATAGGAGCTCCCAGTCACGGGCTACATCTCCCATCCGAGGATTAGCATCATCAGTAGGCGTGGAGGGTGAGGGTAATGATAGTTGAGTGTTTATCTTTTAGGGATTTACCATGTACTTGCCTTTATTTTCCTTTCCGTAGATGTATTTCCAGTTTCTATGTCCTAGCTCTGCACCATATGGGTAAGACTTTATGCTTTCCTTGATATTTCTGTAGTGATGTACTAAACTATGTTAATTAATGTTATGAGGAATGTTTTCATGATTGATGTATTCTTTATAGCTTTTGAACTATGATTTATTCTTCCGCTTCACGTTCCGTTTATGTTATGCGCGAATGGCTCGCACTTTGTTTTACATGTTTTATTTCAAAAACAAAAAAAAATTTACCTTTATTTTCCACTAAGTTATTTCTAAAAGAGTTTAAAAGGAAGTAATAACTAATAATTAATCTTGATATGTCCTAGGTGTATTGGGTTAAATATTAGGGTGTTACAAACTTATCCACCTCTCTGCCTCATATTAAACTCCTTATGGTAAAAAAGATACTTTAAACTTTTATGACCAAATAAAACATTGAGCTATACACCATAGAGATGGTGTCGCTAATTTTCAGAGCAAAAACCAACTACAAATTCGAGGTCATGAGTTGGATAGTTTACTTCATGGTTTTTCAACTGTTGAAGCATAGGCAACCATGTTTCAATCCTGCATCACACACATCCTAAACTCTTACTAGAAGTATCACAGGAAACCTCAAAAGGTTCATAAGGATTGGGCAATACTAATACTAGTGTCATGGTCAACTTTTGCTTCAACTCCTAGAAACTACTTTCATTTCTAATGTCCACTTGAATGGAGCATTCTTTCAGGTTAACTTAGTCAACGGTAAGCTATCTAAGACAAACTCATGATAAAACACCTATAGTATCCAACTAACCCTAGAAACTCCGAATCTCCGTCACCTTTGTCATCGTTCCTAATGAAGTCTGAATTACCTTCCTGAGATCTATAGAGATTCCCCTTGTGATACCACATGACCTAGGAATCTAACCTCTTCCATCTAGAATTCACGTTTTGATAACTTAGCATATAACTCCCGCTCCCTTAGGATTTGTAACATGTGTAACACCCTAATATTTAACTCCAATACGCCTAGGATGTATCAAGATTAATTATTAGTTATTACTTCCCTTTAAATTCATTTACAAAATACTTACGGAAATTACAAGTAAATTTTTTTTTTCAAATGAATCATGTAAAACAAAGTGCCAGTCTTTGCGTAACATAAATGTAACGTGAAGCGAAGAATAAATAAATCATCAGAACGTAAGCATTAAAGAACACATCAATCATGAACATCATTCCTCATCACATTAGTTAATCATAGTTTAGTACAATAACACTAGAATTTAAAAGAAACATAAAGTCTTACCCATACTAGTGAGCAGAGCTTCCAGGACAACAACAGAAATAAGAAGCATAACAACGAATATATGAAAACAACCCCAAAAAGATACTCCCAAGCTATGACACCCCCTCCTCGAACTATGGATGATGTTCCTCCTCATCCCTCGGTGGCACATACCCTATGAACTGGGCAAGCTCCTCGATGCATGAGGCAAGGATGGCGAGCATGCCTTCCAGCGTGGGCGCATCTCTGGACGTCGTGCTAACCTCGGCTGCGTCACTGTCTCCTCGCCTCCCATCCGATATCCATGGGTAAGCCAGGAGCGGAACCCTCCGAAAGGATGAGAGGAGGATCCTCTGATGGGTCGGTCTCAGAACGTCTCGGCGAGGCACGTACTTGGGGTAACCTCGCACCGCTGAAGATCAGGGCGCGACGGTCTCACTCGGCTAAAGGTCGCGTCCTCCCAAAAATCATGTCGTCGCCAAAGGGGGAAGTCGGAGTGAAATCGGAAGCTGGAGACTGGAAAGGCAAATGGGCGTCCCATGTATGCAAAAATGTGTATAGCACAACGACCCTCGAAGTGGTAGGGCTGATGATTAATCGTAGTGCAGTTCCCACACGTGATCAACAAAAATCACGAATGACGCCATCGATGTCTGAAGACGTAACGGAAAGGCAGAGAGAGGGGTGAGAATCTTGCTAAAGAATCTCAGTAGGGAAATCCCCTATCTTAGGGTCATTGTTTACGTCCCAGGAACCTTGGGTTTATTATAAAAGGTTAAGGCATAGGTTCATTATGAGGTTTTCACAAGATATTTATCTAAGGTCCATGTCTTTTATAATGAGTCTTAATGCATGTATACAGCATAATAGTTCATGAATGCATGGCAGTACTTTAGGCAAACCAATAATCAAACAACATATAAGTGGCATATAACTTCTCTTGAACATCTTTCAATTTCTCATACTTGTGACACCAAACATAATAGTAATCGCGCCCTTAAACTAGGCTATGAGCTCATACCTTAACTAGTCATTACTAGTTCTTACTTATCCTATTGATAACGAATCATAAACATAATCATAATCATAATCATCATAATCCCGACTCCCAGAGTACGGGTAGGGGCCTAGGATCACCCATCATGGGATTTTTTCCTTCTTCGAAACGCATCGATGTTTAAGAAGCGACTTTGTTGCTTTGGCAGGCTAATGTCTATGCCCTCAAGTTTTACCTTCTCCTAGGAGCAAGAGAAGTACGTCTCGGTGTGTCACCTTAATCATCATATTTCTCAAAATCTTTCTTATGTCTCTCAAATTTGACGGAAATTCGCGTATGGCAAGACCTAACACCCTAATATTTAACCCAATACGCCAGGACGTATCAAGACTAATTATTAGTTATTACTTCTCTTTAAATTCATTTGTAAAATACATAGCGGAAAGTACGGGTAAATTTTTTTTTGAAATGATTTATATAAAACAAAGTGCGAACCTTTGCGCGTAACATAAATAACGTGAAGCGGAAGAATAAATAAAACATCCAGAACATAAGCATTAAAGAATACATCCATCATAAACGTCATTCCTCATCACATTAGATAATATGGTTTAGTACATCATAAGGAAACATAACAAAACATAAAGTCTTACCCATACTAGTGGGCAAAGCTTGCAATACAATGACATCAAATGATAACAAATACATGAAACAACCCCAAAAGATAAGTACCCAACTAAGACTCTCCTCCCTCAAGCCATGGATGACACTCCTACCCATCCCTCGGTGGTACATATCCAATGACTGTGCAAGCTCCTCGGATGCGTGAAGGCGGAAGGATGGGCAAGCATGCCCGCACGATGAGGGCGCATCTCCGGACGTCGTGCTAACCTCGCGTCACGGTCTCCTCGCTACCCATCCGATATCCATGGGTACGGAGGGCGGAACCCTCCGGAGAAGGATGAGAGGAGGATCCTGCTGATGGGTCGTCTCTGAACGTCTTGGCGAGGCCCGTCTCGGGGTCCTTGCACGCTCGAATGCCGAACGAGCGCGACGTTCTCTCGTCACGGGGTCGCGTCCTCTCAAAGATCATATCATCACCAAAAGGGAGGTCGGAGTGAAGTGGCTGAGACTGGAAAGGCAAATGGGCATCCCACATATGCAAAAATACGTATAGCACAACGACCCTCAAAGTGGTAAGACTGATGGTCGGATCATAGTGCACCTCCACACGGGTGCGTCAACAAAAATCACGACGACGCCATCGATACTGAAGACGTAACGGAAAGAAGGAGAAGATGAGAATTCTTGCTAAAGAATCTCGTAAAATCCTCTATCCTAGTGTCGTCGTTTACATCCAGGAACCTTGGGTTTATTATGAAAAGGTTAAGCATGCATAAGTTCATTATGAGGTTTTCACAAAGGTATTTATCCAAGGTCCAAGTCTTTTATACTGATTCTTAATACATGTATACAACATAATAATTCATGGATGCATGGCAGCACTTTAGGTAAATCAAACAATAATTCAAACAACATTTGAGTGGCATGAAACTTTTCTTTGAACATCTTTCCTTTTCTCATACTTGTGACACCAATAATATAGTAACCGCACCCCTTAAACTAGGCTATGAGCTCATACCTTAACTAGTCGTCACTAGTTCTTACTTATCCTCTTGATAAGCGAATCATAAACATAATCATAATCATCATAATCCCGACTCCAAGTACGGGTAGGGGCCTAAGGATCACCCATCATGGGACTTTTCCTTCTTCGAAACGCATCGACTGGTTAAGCCAACGACTTGTCTGCTTTGAGGCTGATGTCTATGCCCTCAGTTTTACCTTCTCCTCAAGGAGGAAGTACGTCTCGGTGTGTCACCTTAAACATCATATACTTTCATTCTTCGAAACGCATCGACTGGTTAAGCCAACGACTTGTCCGCTTTATGGCTCGACGTCCATACCCCCAGGTTTACTTTCTCCTACAGGGGAAATGCGTCGACATATAACTTTAAACTTCATATTTCTCAAAAAATTTTTTGTCCTTCAAATTTGACGGAAATTCGAGGCATAACGTTCAGAATTTCCTCAAATTTGAGTCATGCCACATAATTTCAATCACATGCATCATTTTCATGGAGCTTTCTCATTGCAAAACTTTCTAGTTCTCATGAGCATACTTCTCAATTTCATGCATATTTTCGAAACATTATGCATCTCAAACACAACATTTCATCATATCACCATATCAAATTTGGCACATAAAGTTTCATGCTCAAGGAACTATCATAATCACATCATCATAAGTGTGCACGAGGTTCATCATCATAATCATACTCTCGTCCACCTATCTCATAGTATCTTATGCTTTGACCCTGGGCTTTAAACTTGTATTTGCATCATTATTACTCTCAAGGGGTTGGCACTTAAACTTTTCTCTAAGATTTGAGCTCACCAAGATTCCAATAAGCATTAACATAAAAGGGCAGAAAATATATCATTTGTTTAAGGTGTAACATCCTAGTTCTTTTCTTTAGAAATTAATTGAGGCTTTGTTAATAAGAATATTAAGATTCAGATGTAGTAATGATGAGAACAACTTTATGTTTGAGCAAAAAAATAAAAAAATAATAATAATAAAAAAAAATAAAGACGTGAATAGTATTTTGCAGGGCAGGCAGGGCTGGCTGAAAACCTTAGATTAAGAGCACGAAAGTACCCGAAATTAGAAAAACATGGGAATAAGGTTAGAAATAGCTAAAAGTGAATATTTTATACTTAGAATTAATTTTCGGGCGATCTAATTCTCGGGTATGGTGTTTCACCGTTCGGTGAAATTTCATGTGCGATTTTCTAACAGAAAGTTGGTTAATCTCTACAGAATAATGGAGTTTATCCTTTCAAATGCCAAATGAATGGCCAAGATTTCATCTTGGATAGAAGATCAAATCTTAGCCATTGATATTTGTTCCTTTTATTGAAAAAAGATCTTGCTTTATGATTAACCAATAACATCACACCTTATAAGATCAATATGACCCACCTAACTTCCATAAATGTCTCCCTAACCTTCGGCCATGAAGAACAGAAAGAACTCCATTTTCTCTTCTTAAAAACCCTTGACCATCTTGAGTTTCAAGCTCAAAAATCCTAAGCCAAACTTGATCAAAATCAAAATCTTCCTTCACTAGACTTGTTCTACACTTCAACCTCTACAATTATAACCGATTAGAATCTCTAAATCTCACCTTATTACCTCATCCATCACTGATTAGAGAAGGGTTTGGGTGTGTTCTAAGAGCTTTGGGGTGAAGGACTTCCATTTAGAGCAAAACTAAAGACAAGGATATATTAGCCTTCAAGGGTAGGGTTTTCTTGGGCCTTTTCCATCAAAATTTTTCTGAAACATTCTGATGAGTTTTAGTTAGAGATTTCTGGTTCTATTGATTGTTATTATGTTGATATTGATGTATGAATTTTTGTGTTGTGTTTGGATGGTGTTAGAAAATGGTTTTTATCACAAGAACTTTGGACTAAGCTGCTGGATTTTCGGTTTCCTGCAAGCAGTAATTATGCACGAATTTTCTGGTGTAGTTGTGGGTAGTTTCATGAGCTATAAAAATTATATGTTGAAGTTAACATCTTAAATCAACTACATGAATTTTCTTGGCTGTTGATTTTAAGGTTTATTGCCTCAAAAAAATCAGATCCCAAAATGAGACTGATGTTGTCTTGATTGTTGCAACTGAAGCAATATTATTGTCTGATTTTATTACCATAGAAAATGATTGAATGAACCTTCGAAATTTTTACACAAAGTAGATAATATATTGAAGTGTCACTGTAAATTTTATTGTGAGTTATTTCAATCATTTTCTATGGTAAATAATTAAGAAATCCTGGTCTGATATCTGAGTTGGTGGCCCTGACCACTAAATTTGTACAATTTACTGAAGGAGTTAGAGAATCTTTGTCTTGAAATTTTCAGGGCCTCCTAGACACATTGAAGTGTCATGGAGAATTTTGGCAGCCATTGAATCGACCAGGTAGTAGAGAAAATAAATTTTTCTACTTAAGCACAGATTCTGCCAACCTATTGAACCTGAATTTCAAATGTTGATTTAGTACTATAATGACTTGTAATTCAACTAGGGTGTTACAATGAAAGCATACTATGAACTCTAATGATTGATTTATTATGAGGAAAGAATAAGGATTACATGGTGCATGAATGCATATATATGGTTTATGCTTGCTTTGGGAAAGAGAAAAAGTACTAGAATTCCTGATATGCAAAGAAATTTATACATTTCACGTGTGCATACTTTTAACATATAGGAAAACAGAAACAAGGCTTATCCTGGTTAATTAGGGAAGGCAAGTAAGGACTTCCCTAGGGATTTTATGAGTCGATGGATGTATCGGCTAGGAGTAAACTGTGTGTGATTCAAAAATGGAAAAAAATGAAGTCCGATGACCAGATAGGAATGAGCTCATGTCCTGGCGTCTATTGTCATTTGTGGAACTATCTAATGTAGACACCTCTTGATGTGATATTAAGCCTCCCTTATGTTAATAAAAAGAGAAAATGCACTAACTGGGATTCCATGGCTCCAAATAGCAATGCATAATTCATTATTGTGGTTGTATCTTGATTTCACATAATGTACATACTTTGGTGGTGGATCTTATAATTCTTGCATGAGTATTCTTATGTTCATTCATTGATGTTGATTTCTGTATCGTATATGAGGGATTACTCTCCTGAGAATTTTATAATATTCTCATCCCTATGTGCATATATGTTGTATTGCATTCAGATGCCATTAGTGATTCTCTTCCTTGACTCGCCCCAGTGGCAAGTGGCATTACAACAGACCTGGACTCCTGTATGTTGTGGCCTATTCCTAGATGGGCCTATGTATTCTTCAATCGTTCGTTCAGATGTTCTGTGTTTACCCCAGAGTTCGACAGGTTCTCCATATGATGGTGTGCCTCTACACATGGCACACCCAAATGTTTTTAGCCCCGCGGCACCACTTGTGCCCCCTCTCGCGACCCTCGTCATCATCCTCCTCAACTCGACCAATTCAAGGGCCCAAGCCCGGTGGAGGCGAGGCCATTGTGCCGATGGCCAATAGTTTCCTATTAGACGATACGGGATTCTCGAGACTTTTGGCATGTACATAGTAGTAGTGTGGTGTTAGGACTTTACTAGCCTGTAGTTTGATGTACTATTAAATGTTTAAGGTCCGTTGTATCTATATGTTGTTTTTGTCGGATACTTGAGCAGGCTAAGTCTTAGGCGAGGGCTAGTCCTGTTGTTATGAGGTTTCTGACTAGCTTGGGTCGTGTCGTTTGCTTTACTGATGTAGTGTCACACTGTAACTGAAACATGGTGTTCATATATGTATAAATGAGTTTTGCAACATATGTATCTAAGTCTCTTTATCACTTTATATGTTGACTAGTATAGTTTTTGATTTGGGAGTAACACTGCTAATTTCTATGTCAATACTCGAGTAGAACATGGGAATTAGGAGGGTGTTACATGGGCTCTAAAATCTCCATTTGTGACCCTTTGACCATCTTCGCCTAAGGCTCCATAACTAATTCTTAGATCAATTATGAGGGATTCCTAGGCATGTTCTCTAAGTTATAAACCACTTTAGATCTCTTATCATCATCTTAAACTTAGAAATTAGCACCTAATCATTTATGAAGGGATCTAGTACATGTCTTACTAATTATGAATCATTTATCCTTGAATTAATTATGGTAGAACAGATTTGCACTTCTTTGCATTAAGGTGTTCTAGAATTCTCATCTCAAATCCCTTTCAAGTTACTTATTCTTTACTAGCTTCTCTAAATCGATCCTTGCTTCACTCAACATAATTTTACACATTAACACCTTAGAACAGCATTATCCAGTAGCCAAACATAGAACCAAATCATGAACCCATAAGATCACATAATCTCTTGGGTTGAAATGCATATAAGTTACTAGTTTTCTCTGGGATGTTTCGGAAACAAAAGGTGTTCTGGTAATCGATTACATGTTCCTAGTAATCGATTACCAGAGCTGAATTCATTCTGGGTTTAAAAACAACCGGGTAATCGATTACATACGATAGTAATCGATTACTAGGTTAATCTTTTGGGAAAAGTAAAGAACATAGGGTAATCGATTACACTATAAGGTAATCGATTACACTATAATCGATTACATGGTTTCCAGACAGGTTCTGGGCATGAAAAAGTCGTGGTAATCGATTCACTGCCTCTGGTAATCGATTACTAAACCAAAAGTCCTTCGAAAACCCTTCTAGTAATCGATTACATGTGTGGTAATCGATTACCAGAACCTCTGGAATTTGAGAAAACATGATTTTGACACATTCCAAACTATTTTAAACATCTTGAGACCTCATAAAACAGTTTTCCAACATTTTCTTGAAATTATTCATGTATTTTACAAAATCAAACCATTATTGAATCATACCAAAACTCATCCATTTCTTTTTGAATGGAGTTCCCTTTTTAAGATACTTAGGGCAAGTCTTTGAGCTCTAGAGTATTTAGGTGATGACAAAATCTTAAACATGCCATGCACTTTATTTTACTCTTCATTAGAAAGTAAAGTGAGAGCATAAAATAAATATGAGATGCAACTTCATTATTATCTTTAAGGATTAAGTGATGACTTGAAATATAAACATGAAATGCAAGCTTGGGAATTTAAATATGGTAATGCAAGTTCATTCACTTACTCTTGTGAAATTAGTGATAGCATCAAAATAAACATGAGATGCAAGACATAAATTTAAACATGAATGCATCTTGTTTTTATCTTAACTAGAGCTTTGCAAGACTTTTAGAGGAACATAAACCTCAACCCATTATGTATCATAAGGCAAGCTTTAGAGTTTTTAGCACCTAGACTTCAAGAGAAATCTTAAGGTTTGAACTCATCATCAAGCTTAAGGAAATGGACCCAAAGTTCATCACTTTGTCTAAACAAGACTACAAGAACTAAGTCATATTCTTTATTTTATTGCTCATAAGCTTCAATCTAGAGTATTCTTAAATGGCCGACCAACTTTAAGGTTGGCAAGGGTAAGCTTAGAGCTCTTTGAAATCATGAAATTAACTTTCTTAACAAAACTTTTGTGATCTACTAGACATATTTTACAAACTTTGTTCAAATCCAAAGAAGAAAAACTGAAATCCTTAAGGGAAAGAGGAAGAGGAAAAACGAAACTTAAGCCAAGAAAGAAAGGAAATCCAAGCATGTATGGTCCAAGACCAAGTTGTTTCAAGCTTTAGAGGTTTCTCACATGACAACAACAAGTCATTATCTTGAAACCTCATCATCAAGCTCACATTCTTTTTGTAAAAAGGCCTCTTGGTCGAAAAAGAAAGGGGAAGGAAAAGGAGTTTGAAACCAAGAGAAAAACTAGAACTTTTTGAAGAACACAAACAAAAATCATCAAAACTTAACCCCTACCTTAAGAAGTCTTGAAGAGAGATGTAAGAAAGCTTTGTTTTCTTGATGGAAGGAGAAGGAAATCCTCTTGGAGTCTTGAGGAAGAAATCAGCCAAGTTGAGGGAATTTGAGAGGAAATGAGAGAAAGTGTAAGAATGCTTAAACTTGGCAAATGATCCAAAGAGCAACCAAGTCTTCAAAGGCTTGGTATTTATAGAAAAAATGAGACATGTTGGCTGATTTGGGGAGGGAATGGCTGATGGCTTTTCAAGGTCAATGGAGGAGGAAAATATCTTACAAAAGCATGGGTTTAGCCATGGCAAGCATGGTTGGAAGCATGGGCAAGGTATGGCCTAAGGCATGGGCTTGGAGTGCATCAAAAATCAACATGTGGCACCACTTTTAGGGGGAATTTTGAATCAACACATCAGCCAAGGGAAGGGATTTTTGTTCATGTAATTGTGGTTTAAGGATGTGTTTAAGTGTTTCTTTGATTAGGCTTTTGATTAGGAGTTTGTAAGCAAGTGTTTAGGTGAGAAAATGGTTAATTAAGGTGGTTCAAGACTTGATTAGGAGGGTAATCTTATTAGATTAGTAATTTAAAATAATTCTTTTGGTCAAATGAGGTATGGCTCAATTCCTTAATTTAAGGAATTGGAGAGAAACACTATTCAAGATTCCATGACTAGGAATCTTGAATTTAAAGAATACAATTAGAGTTTATCTAAGCAATCTTAGGTTCTAATTAACCTTAATAAATTATTTTGACTTAGATTAATTAGAAATAAATTAATCTTCGATTAGAGCCTAATATTGCTTAGGTTTGCTTAACTACGTCATTAGGCTTCCTGTACACTGTTCTAGGGGCAAAATGGTAATTTTGCGCTAGAACTACCAGGACCTTCAAGCAAACTAAACATCAAACATTGCTCATAAACATCATTCTAAACTTCCTGGAAAAGTTCAAGGGCTCAAACAACACCTCTTTCCCGTGTAGACACAGGAGGGTATTTGGTCATTTTGAGCCAAAAGTTTAAAAACGAGGTTTCTCCTCGGATATCATTCTTAACAGCATAATCCCCTTCAAACATCGAGTTGACCCATTCGAGGGTTGCGGGCAGCTGTCCTAAAATTTCAGGTAAAATGACCTCAAGGGCATTTCGGTCATTGTCTCTCGCAGTAGAAATCGAGAGGGTACAAGGCTCTCTCAGAATTTCCTCAAATTGAGTCATGCCACATAATCTCAATCACATGCATCATTTTCATGGAACTTTCTCAAATCAATATCTTTCTAGTTCACATGAGCATTTCCTCAATTTCATTCATATTTTGAAACCTTATGCATCTTAAATACAACACTTCATCATATCATCATACCAATCATACACATAAAGTTTCATGCTCAAGGAACTAACATAATCACATCATCATAAATATGCTCGAGTTTCATCATCATAATTATGTTCTCTCACACCTATCTCATAGTATCTTATGCTTTGACCTTTATGGGCCTTAAACTTGTATTCTAATCACTCTAAATATATTGCATCCTATACCCTCAAGAGGTTAACACTTAAACTTTTCTCTAAGATTTGAACTTACTAAAAGTCCAAACAGCATTGTACATGTAAGGGCAGAAAATATCATATGCTTACAACTCTAGAATCTCCGTTCGTGACCCTTTTTAATCAATCTTCGCCTAAGGCTTCATAATCAATTCTTAAACCAATTATGAGGATTCCTAGACATGTTCTCTAAGTTGTAAACCATTTTTCCTCATCTAACTATGCTGGAACAGAATTGTGTTTTGCCATGTCTAAGAGTGCTAGAATTCCTATTTTAGTTCTTATCATCACCTTAGGCTTAGGAATTAATACCTAATCATTTATGAAGGGATTTTATACATGTCTTACTGATTATGAACCATTTATCCTTGAATTAATTATGCTGGAACAGATTTATTTTATGCATTAAAGTGTTCTAGAATTCTCATTTCTAATCCTTTCAAGTTACTTATTCTTTTCTAACTTCTCTAAATCGATCCTTGCTCCACTCAAAACATAATTTTACACATTCTAACACCTTAGAACAGCATTTATACAGTAGCCAATCATGAAGGGCAGAACCGAAATCATAAGTCCATAGAATCACATAATCTCATGAGTTAAAATACATACAAGTTGCTAGTTTTCTCTTGGAATAATTCTAGGATTCAAAACTCTTTTAGGACTCAATTTTTTCATTAAAATCATGCACTTACACATGAGGTCAGTAGCTAAATTAATTTGTTCATAAAATAGATTTAAAGTATATAACTTCATTCATAATGTTGCTTAGGTGCTCCTAAGCTTAGAAAATTACAAAACATGAACTATGGACACTTGTGATTAGAGGAACTCATGCTAAATCCATCATCATCACCACAAGGCCGAAATGGCTTCTTAAGAAGGCCAACATTTTCTAAAAACCTTACATAGGATACTTGGGCAAGTCTTTGAGCTCTAGATCATTAGTGTTGACATAAACTTAAACATGCTATGCACCTCATTTATTCTTTGTTAGAAAATAAAGTGAAGACATAAAGTAAACATGAGATGTACCTTTTTATTACTTTAGAGTTTAAGTGATGGCATAAAATTTAAATATGCTAGACAAGAAAGTAAACATGAGATGCAAGGTTCAATTCTTTATTTTAGTGCTCTAGGCCTCTTGAGGTGTTTAAATCAACAATCAACTTTAAGGTTGAAATAGGTAGGCTTTGAGATTTATTAAGTGAGGATGCACATTCTTGTTTTAATCTTTAAGTTGTTTAGTGATGACTTGAAAATAAACATGCTATGCAAAGCATTAAAGTAAACATGAATGCATCTTATTTTAGATCTTAGCTAGAGCTCTTTGCAAGACTTTAAAGGAACAAAATCTCAACCCATTATGTATCATAAGGCAAGCTTTAGAGTTCTTAGCACCTAGACTTCAAAGAAGTCTTAAGGTTTGAACTTCATCATCAAGCTTAAGAAAATAGACACAAAGTTCAACACTTTGTCTAAACAAAATACAAGAACTAAGTCATATTCTTTATTTTATTGCTCATGGGCTTCAATCTAAAGTAAAACTCTTAGCGCCGACCAACTTTAAGGTTGGCAAGGGTAAGCTTAAGCTCTTTGAAATCATGTGATTAATTTTCTTTAACAAAACTTTTGTGATCTACTTTACATTTTTAGCAAACTTTGTTCAAACCAAGGCAAAGGAAACCGAAATCATTTGAGAAAGAAAAGGAAAGGAACCGAAAATGAAACTAAAGAAAAGAAAGAAATACAAGCATGTATGGTCCAAGACCAAGTTGTTTCAAGCTTTAGAGGTTTCTCACATGACATCAACAAGTCATTATCTTGAAACCTCATCATCAAGCTCATGTTGTTTTCATAAAATGGCCTCTTGGCCGAAAATGAAAAGAAAGAGAGAAAGGAGTTTGAACCAAGAGAAAACTAGAACTTTCTTTAAGGAAAACAAGTAAAAACTTGAAAACAAACCCCTACCTAAGGAAGTCTTTGAAATGGAAGAAAGAAAGCTTGGTTCTTGAAGAATTGAGAAGACAAAATCTCCTCTTGGATGTGAGGATGGATTCGGCCAAAGGGAAACTCAAAGGGGATGATTTTTCCTTGAGTTTCTAAGCTTGGAAATGGAAAGTTTAAGTGTTAGGAGATGGTTTAAGGTGAGGTAGTGGTGGTTTATGGTTGTGGCAAGGTTCTTTGAGAGGAAGAAGGATGATGAAGAAAATGAAGAGGACTTAGAGAGAAAATGCAAGGAAAAGCAAGAGAACTAAACTTAGCAAAGCTTCTAAAGTGTAACCAAGTTCTTCCAAGCTTGGTATTTATAGGAAATTTGCAACATGGAGGCTTACAAAGGGAGAAGGCCGATGGTCTTCATGGCCAAAGAAGGAGGAAAATATCTCTTTGATTGGTATGGGCAAGGCATGGGCAAAGCATGGTTGAAAGCATGGCTAGGTATGGTTCAAGGTATGGCTTGAGGTATGGCCTTTGAGTGAAGAAAATTCAACATGTGATGCATCATGGGGGAGGGTATTCAGCAAGCACTTGTGCAGCCAAGGGGAGATTAATTTGTTCATGTAATTGTGTTTTAGTGATGTGTTTAGGTGTTCCTTTGATTAAGGTTTTGGTTAGGAGTTGTAAGAAAGTGTTTAGGTGAGGTAATTGGGTAATTAGGAGTGTCAAGACTTGATTAGGAGGGCAATCTTACTAGATTAGTAATTTAAAATAATTCTTTTGGTCAAATGAGGTATGGCACAATTCCTTAATTTAAGGAATTGGAAGAAAAATACTATTCAAGATTCCATGACTAGGAATCTTGAATTAAAGAATGCAATTTAGAGTTTAACTAAGCAATCTTAGGTTCTAATTAACCTTAATAAATTATTTTGACTCTAGATTAATTATCGAAATAAATTATTCTTCGATTAGAGCCTAATATTGCTTAGGTTTGCTTAATTGCGTCATTAGGCTTACTATACACTGTTCTAGGGGCAAAATGGTAATTTTGCACTAAAACTGCAACCTTAAGGCCCAACTAAACATCAAATATTGCTCAAAAACATCATCCTAAACTTCCTGGAAAATTTGGCTTGAACGGCACCTTTTACAGTGTAAACACGAGGGGTATTTTGGTCATTTTGAGAAAATTTAAGACGAGATTTCACCTCGGATATCATGCATACCAATTCTAACCCCTTCAAACATTGAGTTGGCCCATTTGAGATAGGGTCGATGTCCTGAATTTTGGGTAAAAATGACTTCGGGGCATTTTGGTCATTTGCACTCAAAACGCAGAAATAAGACGTACAACATGACCCTAAGATGCTCGGCATGTTCTTCCTCAGTCCTTGAATAGATAAGTATATCATCTATAAAGACAACTATAAATTTATCCAAGTAAGGGCGAAAGATTCAATTCATATAATCCATGAATCCTAGAGCATTTGTCAATCCAAAAACATCACCGTATACTCATAATGTCCATATCGAGTTCTAAAGGACATCTTGGGAATATCCTCATTTCAAACTTAAATTGATGATAACCTGATCTAAGATCAATCTTGAGAATACAGTTGCTCTTCATAATTGATCCATGAGGTCGTTAATTCTTGGGAAAGGGTACTTGTTCTTGATCGTCACCTTATTTAATTGCCTATAGTCCATACAAAGCCTCATACCCCCATCCTTTTTCTTTACCAAAAGAATAGGGGCTCCCTATGGAGAGGCACTTAGTCTAATGAAATGTTTCCCTGATAGCTTTTCAATTTGTGACTTTAATTCTTTCAACTCGAAGGTGACATCCTATAAGGAGCAATTAGATAGGACCTATTCCTGGAACTAACTCAACGGAGAATTCAATCTCTCTTTCAAGAGGAAACTCTAGGATATCCTCTGGGAAAATATCTAGATATTCTCGCACTACTAGAATCTTACTCAACTTATCGTCACATTTGGATTTCACTCAGCTAGAAGGAGAATTTATTCCTAACGGTCCGTTTTACTAGGGTTAGGTGTCACTAGGTTCAAGTAAAAAGAAAAGGAATCACGGGATAGAAGGTAACATGGAAAGAAACATAGCAGCTTGATTTGGATAGTATAGAAGAATGTAGTTGGGTACAAGCCAATCCATACCTAAAATTAGGCTAAACGGATAAAGGAAGACAAACTAAGTTAGCAATAAACTTTCTAGTACCTATCTAAAGAGGAAGGTTCATGCATGCATAACAAGTCCTAATAGGACCAGCAGTAGGAGTGGATACAAGGAGATCATAAGGTAATTCAGAACACAGATAATTGTAACTTTTGTACACAATCATGGGATATGAAAGAATGAATGGCACCCAAATCATATAGTATATCTAATGTATTACCATTTATTTCACATTTACCTTGGATCAAATCAGCAAATTAAAAAGCTTCTTTGGCACTTATAGTAAAAATACGCCCTTGTTGTTGTGGCCTGGAGCAAGCCTAACCTTTCTTGTTAAGGCATTCGAATATCTTATGTCTCGATTTTCCACGCCAAAGCAAACAATTTGTGTTGTCCAACAATGCCTGTACCATGATTTTTCCTATACTTAGGGCATTCTCATCCTACTTCAAATCTTGAAGATTGAGGTTGTTTCCCTTTGTTGTTGTGGTTGGGTAGAAATCTTCTCCTGACTGGTTGACATGCTTGAATTGTAGGCCTTGAGGTGCTAATCCTCTCCTAGTATTGTTTTGCGCATACTTGAAACTTACTAGCTTCTTGTTGAACTCCTCTATGCACGAGCATTTGTTTACCAAGGTAGCATAGTCTCTAATCTCTAAGAGACTCAGATGCTTGATATCCTTGCATATGCCTCCTTCATACTTCATGCACTTCTAAGCCTCATTGGGTCAGCGTTGATAAATTGTAGAAAACTAAGGAGCTTCTTCAAACTTGGCCATATACTTTCTATGCTCATAGATCCTTGCTTAAGCGCTATGAATTCCAGCTCCTTTGCATTTCACCGAAACGGGAAGTACTTATGGTAGAAATCCTCCTTGAAGATATCCCAGCTAACTTTAGTTTGGGATACTTTGAATAATCCTTTAGTGCCAACCCACTAAATTCGAACATCTGCTTCTAGCATATAGGTAGCAAAAGCCATCTTTTGGATCTTTATACAAGGAAGAACTAAGAAAATCTTTTCCATGGCCTTAACCCATTCTCTACTTCTTGGATTGAAAGCTCCTTGAAATGGTGGAGGATTTGTCTTCCTGAACTCGATAAATTTTTATACTCCACATCCACTTCGTTCCCTCAGGTTCTAAGGATGTGCGCTCCTCATTGCAATCCAATCTCTCCATCATTTGGTTAGCAGGAGCTTGTTTCTCTTGATTGTAACATCATATACCTGCTTTATGGATTAACGCCCAGCAAACCACACACTGAGTTCTTTTCAAGCGTGCTTGCCTCACTCACACTCTTTCTCAGAAAACTTCCAAAGGTCACTCATCCTCCAAGCTAAGCATGCTCAGTGTGAGTTCTTTAGTGATGGGCTCCGAAAGAAGATGCATCTTGTTAGCATAGGTAGTACCAATCAATTCATATAAGTTATCCTTAATGTATAGTCCAATGCCTATACACCTTAAGATCCCTATCATTCTAGTGTGTAATCAATTCATTCATGTACCTCTTGCTTAAAAGTCTCGCAGAGGGACTGTCTATGCCTTCTTGTACGGCAATCACTCCTACCATCAGGACGTACACTCATTGTCGTGGCCATCTCATGAAAAGTATCCATCATATCGGCTTCATCCCGCTTCGCTCCTATACGTCGATTTGAAGTCATTAATTCCTATCACACCAAACAAAATATTGAGTTGATCAGGCTTAATATCAAGCTAATGTGGCAGTAACCCACAACATTCCCAACCAAGTCATACACATATATAAAATCATAATGCCTGAAAATTACTAAGGAAGCATAGGTCCAATCCTAAGGCTTATAGGATAGTAAGAACTCTTAAACCATAATGTAACACCTAACAACCATGTACTTCTCGAGTATTAACATTGTAGTTAGAAAAGTATCACTTTAATTCTATAATATATATAGGAGAGACAAAAGTAAGGTAAATTAAACTCATAGGTTATAAAGGAACTCATATATATATACATATATAGTACGTCATCCACAACTTATCCTTATACACACCATCCTGTAAGTTAAGTAATTTTACTTCTAATGTTACTAATGACGGGTATCAAAGACATATCCAATACTCAAAACCTAGCCTACTCAAATATCTAGGCTTGGGAAAATCATATATACATCATAGGGATACTTAAATCTATACCAAGTGGTATTTATTGTAACAAGAATTTCTGCTATTGAGTACAAATGACCAAAATGCCCTAAGGTCATTCCAGAATTCGAAGGCAGTTACCGGGCAGTCCTAGAATGGGTAAACTCAATGTTGGAAGGGGATTATATTCGTTATGTTTGATAGAGGTAAAAATCGTTTTACGAACTTAACTCAAAATGACCAAAATACCCTGTTGTGTTCTACACGGGTAAAAGGTGTCGTTTGAGCCCGGAATTTTCAGAAAGTTTAGAATGATGTTTTTGAGTGATATTTGATGTTTAGTGCTGGGAGGTACAGGAGCAATTTAGTGCAAAATTACCATTTGCCCCTAGGAACGTGTAAGTGAGTCTAATGACGCAATTAAGCAAACCTTTCAGTCTAATGAGTCAATGTTGGAAAGGGATTATATTCGTTATGTTTGATATTGAGGTGAAAATCTTTTTCAAACTTCAACTCAAAATGACCAAAATACCCCTCCTGTGTTCTACGGGTAAAAGGTGTCGTTTAGTTCAAATTTTCAGAAAGTTTAGAATGATGTTTTTGAGTGATATTTGATGTTTAGTTAGACTGGGAGGTCCAGAGCAATTTAGTACAAAATTACCATTTTGCCCTAGGCAGTGTACAGTGAGTCTAATGACGCAATTAAGCAAACCTAAGCAATATTAGGCTCTAATCAAAGATTAATCTATTTCGATAATTAATCTAGAGTCAAAATAGTTTATTAAGGTTAATTAGAACCTAAGATTGCTTAGTTAAACTCTAATTGCATTCTTTAATTCAAGATTCCTAGTCATGGAATCTTGAATAGTGTTTTTTCTCTCCAATTCCTTAAATTGAGGAATTGTGTCATACCTCATTTGACTAAGAAAATGAATTTAATTTGTTAATCTAGTATGACCACTCCCTAATCAAGTCTTGACATTTATAATTATCAAATTACCTCACCTAAAACACTTTCTTACAACTCCTAACCAAAACCTTAATAAAAGAAACACCTAAACACATCACTAAAACACAATTACATGAGCAAATTAATCCTCCCCTTTGGCTGCCCAATTGCCGAATACATGGCCTAATAAAGGTACCACATGTTGAATTTTCCTCACTCCAAAGACCATGCCTTGCCATACTTATGTCCATACTCAACCATGCTTGAACCCATACTCAAAGCCATACCTTGTAAGAGATATTTCTTCTCTCCTTCCTCCCCCAGTGACGGCCACCCTTCCTCCTCTAGGCCATCCATGAGCTCTCAATCTTCTATAAATACCCTAGCTTGAAAGCTCTTTGAATGTTTACACACTTGAGCAAACTTCAAGCTTTCTTCCAAACTCAAAGAACCTCTTTCCTCCTTCCCTCAGAGTTCTTCATCAAGTTTCCAAGAAGGATTTCCTTCTCTCTTTTCCTCTCAAGAAACAAAGCTTTCCTTCCTCTCTTCAAGACTTCTTTAGGTAGGGGTTTATTTTCCAAATTTTGTGTGCTTCCTTTAAGGAAGAGTTCTAGTGTTTCTCTTGGTTTTCTTAAGTTTTTCTTCTCTCCTTTTATTTTCGGCCTAGAGCCTTTGTTGAGAAAAACTTTGGCTTGATGAGATTTCAAGATAATAGAACTTGTGATGCCATGTGAGAAACCTCTAAAGCTTGACACAACTTGGTCTTGGACCATACATGCTTGTGTTTCTTTCTCTTCCTTGGTTTTATTTTCGGTTCCTTTTTCTTTCCCTTGAATGATTTCGGTTTTCTTTTCCTTTTATTGAACAAATTTTGCTAAAAATATTGAGTAGATCACAAAAGTTTTGTTAAAGAAAAATTAATCACATGTTTTCAAAGAGCTCTAAGCTTACCCTTGCCAACCTTAAAGTTGGTAGGCCGTTCTAAGAGTTTACTCTAGATTGAAGCCCATGAGCAATAAAATAAAGAATGAGTAGTTTTATTTATGATGTTTTGTTGAGTGTTGGTGTTTTCGTCTTAGTCCACACTCATGAGCTTGATGATGAAGTTCAAACCAAAGTCTTCTTTGAAGATTTGGTGCTAAGGACTAAAGCTCATCCCCATTTGTTCAAGATACATGTTGGGTTAGGCTAGTAATGTCCCTAAAAAGTCTTGCAAGAGCTTTAGTAAAGATAAAACAAGTTGCATTCATGTTTAAGTTTATGCCTTGCATAGCATGTTTATTTTGATGCCATCACTAAACTATCAAGAACAACTAAGTGAACTTGCATTGTCATGTTTATTTTCCCCAAATCTTGCATTTCATGTTTACATTTCAAGTCATCACTTAAACTCAAAGATAATAATGAGGTTGCATCTCATATTTATTTTATGCACTCACTTTATTTTATAAAATAGTAAAATAAGTGCATTTCATGTTTAAGTTTTTGTTATCACCTAAATACCCTAGGACTTGCCCTAAGTATCTTCAAAGGGGAACTTTAACAAAAAAAAATGGATGTGTTTTAGTATGACACAATGATGGTTTGATTTTGTAAAACATAAGGATGATTTAAGGGCAGATGTTGGAAAAATGTTTTATGAGGTCTCAAGGTGTTTAAATAGCTTGGAATATGTCAAAAATCATGTTTTGTCAAATTCCGAGGTTCTGGTAATCGATTACCAGCTTATGTAATCAATTATAGAGTGATTTTTCGAAGGGTTTTTGGTTTTGGTATCGATTACCATAAAATGTAATCGATTACTAAGGCTGTTCTTCATGCCCAAAACGGTCCTCAAAACCATGTAATCGATTACCTATTTGTGTAATCGATTACTCCGATATCTTTATTTTTAAAAACAAATTTAACCTTAGGTAATTGATTACCATCCTATGTAATCGATTACTGGTTGTTCTTGAACCCAGAATAAAATTTAATCCCTGGTAATCGATTACAGGCACATGTAATCGATTACAAACACCCTTTTGCTCATGAAATTATTCCAAGAGAAAGACTAGTAACTCATATGCACTTATAACATGATTTTATGCGATTGTGCGTGATACATACTTTTGGTTTTCTATCTTGTTGGCCACTATATGCATTATATTTTAAGGATTAGAATGTGTAAAATTATGTTTGAGAGACATGAGAACGATTTTGACAGTTTGGAAGGACTAAGTAAATAGAAAGGTTAAGAACTAAAATCTTAACACCTTTAGACACGAGAATAATAATACTTTGTTCCAGCATAATTGAGCTTAAGAAAGATGGCTCATAATTAGTGTTTATGCCTAGGAGTTGAACCTAGGATCTTAGGCAAAGCCGAACTTAGAAAAGAGTCTAAGGTGTAGATCCTAGAATCCCATAGTCGAGTAATGATCGTGATGTTTAATCTATACAATGCTGATTGGATGAGTTAGTGAACATAAAAGAAAGAATTATAGGTAATGATCCCTTAGGTGTTATAGGATCCATAATAAAGATTAGGATAATTGGAACACAAGTTTAACCCGTAAGGGCCAAAGCATAAGACACCATGAGGTAGGAAGTGTGATGTGAGGCTAGAACAAGCGAGTGTGCTTGTGTTATGTGTGAATGTGTTAATGACATGAGTTTGATAACATGAGGATTCATGGTGTGTTGTGATGATAATTTTGGTATATTGTGGGCATAATGCATGAGACTATGTGATACAAATGAATTAGAGAAAGTACGTTTTTATGATTGAAAGGTTTATTTGATTGAGGAATTTATGAGACAACATGTATTATGAGTTATGTGGCATGACTCAAATTTGAGGAAATTTGAAGCAGTTGTTATGCTGCCAAATTTCCATCAAATTAAGACTTAAGAAAGTTTTGAGAAATAAGATGTTTAATGTGACACAGAAACGTACTTCTCCTAGGATGAGAAGGTGAAGGGTGAGGGCATCGACATCAGCCTGCCAAAGCGGACAAAGTCGCTGGTCTTAACCAGTCAATGCGTTTCGAAGAAGGAAAAAGTCTCATGATGGGTGATCCTTAGGCCCCTACCCGTACTTAGGAGTCGGGATGATGATGATTATGATTATGTTTATGATTCGCTTATCAAGAGGATAAGTAAGAACTAGTGACGACTAGTTAAGGTATAAGCTCATAGCCTAGTTTTAGGGGTGCGGTTACTATTATGATGTTTGGTGTCACAAGTTTGAAGAAGGAATGATATTCAAGAGAAGTTACATGCCACTTAAATGTTGATTGATTATTGTTTGGTTTGCCTTAAGTATTGTCATGCATTCATGTTCTGCTATGCCTACATACATGCATTAAGGTTCATCATAAAAGACACGGACCTTGGATAATTATCTCTATGAAAAACCTCATAATGAACCTTTGCATGTTTAACCTTTTCATAATAAACCCAAGGTTCCTGGGACGTAAACGATGACACTAGGATAGAGGTTTTCCTCCTGAGATTCTTTAGCAAGATTCTCACCCTTCTCCCTGTTTTCTTTCTTCCGTTACGTCCTCAGACATTGATGGCGTTATTTGTGATCTTCATTGACCCGCCCACTTGGGAGGTGCACTATGATCCAGAGCATTAGTCTTACCACTTCAGGGTCATTGTGAGTGCGCGTTTTTGTGTACGTGGGCAACCGTCTTTCCCCGTCTCCGCTCGCTTCGATCCGACTTCACCTTTTGGCGACGACCTGATCTTTGAAAGGACGCGACCAGAGACGAGAAGACCGTCATCGATCCTTCTTCATCGGTGGTACACGGATACCCAGGAGTATGTTCCCCGTTCTCAATCGGAGGTCGATCCTTCGAAGGGCTCTTCCCTTTGTTCCCTATGGATCTCGGTGGAGGTAGCGAACATGTCACCCAGCCAAGGCATGCAAGGCGTGTCGACGGCCTGGAGCGACCACGCCGTGGAGGCCATGCCGTTCCCTCGATTCCCATGCCTAGATCTCTGCTTCGTTGGGCTCCAGCCAGGAGCTCCGTCATTTGTGGGCTACATCTCCATTCGAGGATTAGCGTCATTGGAGGCGTGGAGGGTGTGGGTAGTGATAGTTGGGAATCTTATCTTTTGGGAATTTACCATGTACTTGCTTTTATTTTCCTTTCCGTTTATGTATTTCCAGTTTCTATGTCCAACTCTCCATGTATATGGGTAAGACTCTATGCATTTCCTTTATAGTCCAGTGGTTATGTACTAAACTATATTAATTAATGTTATGAAGGATGTTTTCATGATTGAGGGTTTCTTTATTGCTTTTGTCTTGTATGATTTATTTGCTCTTCCACTTTACGTTTCATTTATGTCATACAAAGGCTCGCACTTGTTTTACATATTCCATTTAAAAAAAAAATTATCTGTATTTCTTGCTAAGTTATTTTACAAAATGTTCAAAAGGAAGTAATAACTAATAGTTAGTCTTAATACGTCCTAGCGTGTTAGGGTTAAATATTAGGGTATTGCATTTATAGCGGACAACTCCACAATGGGCAATAGACTACTTATCAGAATATGAGCTCATTCCTATACGTGGTCATCAAACTTCATTTTTCCTTTTCCAAATCTCATAAGTTCTATTCCTAGCCAATACATCTACCAACTCATAATATTTCTAAGGAAGTCCTTATTTTTACCTTCCCTTTTTAACCAACATAAGTTTTGTCTATTTTTCCCATATGTTAGAACATGCATAATTGAATTTCTTACTTGTTCTTTTCACATATATTGTCCATCATCATCTTTCATTATTACCAATGCATGCCCAAGTCACATATAAATGTTTATTCACAATGAACTTCTCATTCATTCCTCATAAATGAATCTCTAAATAATATAGCATGCATTGATACTTATCATACGTGTCAAAAGTCATTTTATTTCCAAATCAAGAATTTAGTTCATTTACAACACATTAACTGATTATTCACTCAAGTAGCAAAATTTATTTCTCATATCAAATAACCGATTTCAAGTCTATAAAAATTCTCCATGACACTTCAATGTGTCCCCAAATCCCTGTAAAAATTTTAGAGCAAAAAGGGTTCTCTAACTATGTTAACAAAATTCCACAAGTTTGGTTGTCAAGAGCCACTTAACTTTAGCCTAAAACGGAATCTCATAATTTTTAACCCTAGCAAATGATTGAATCAATTCAAAATAAAAATCAGGGTTGAACTTAACGATGTTTATAACATCCTGGAAAATTTCAAAGGAAAAATCAATCATTTACTATAGTAACAAACTTAGACAAATTCGAGCTTAGTTCCAAGGTTCAAGCAGCATAGGCATAAGTTCAATTCTCGATTTTTTTAAATTAGTATAAATCAAAATCAGAGCTCAAGAAAATTTATGGGACTAGTCTCAGATGTTAACGTCAACATATATTTTTCTAGCTCATAAAAATGTAACACCCTAATAATTAACGAATACACCTAGGTTGTATCTGATTAATTAATAGACTTTACTCTTTGCTTCAGTTCCTTAATCATGCTTTGAAAATACTTAGTGAAATTACGAGCCATTTTTTTTAAACATAATTGAAAACGTGAGCCGCGCATAACGTGATAATCGGATAAAGCAGAAAACGAATAGACATATCATGAAGAACACATCATATTGGCTCCATCATATGACATCCATAATTACATATCACATAGATATTTCCTACCAAGAGTTAAGCTAGATGTAGGCAATCGATAAAACATAAATAATATATGGATGGAAACATCTCTATTAACGGCACCTATTTATAACACTCTAGAGATAGGAATAGATATCCGAGTTCATGCTCAAGGTCACGATACATTCCTAAAGGATAATAAGCTGGTTCACAAGATCACATGCATCTACCAGGTAGAGCATCAACAAAATCACAACATCACCATCACTTTCTGAAGACGAGATGGAAAGAAGAAAGAGGAAATGAGAAACTTATAAAAGAATCTCATAAGGTACTCACCTCATGTGCATCGTGTCATCATCATCGTCAGGAACCTCAAGTTTCATTATGAAAATGTGAGCATGCTAAGATTCATTTAATTAGTTCGAAATATACTTTGCCAATATCCGTTCATTTTAATCATGCGTCTTATAATACATCATAAACTTAGCATGTCATGTTTATAATGAACTTTTCCTTTCATATATAATAACATAATTATGCATAAGACCATATCATATTCCTCATCATCATATCATAAATACTATGCATAGCAAAACATCATATTTCTCATCATCATCTCATAAATACTATGCATAGCAAAACATCATATTCACATAAAGCATTTACTTAGTTTCTTAGGTGACTTAAAGTTACTTTCATCATCATTTTCTTGGACCCTATACTCCACCCTTGGGAGTAATCTAGGTTATGAGCTCATACTTTACTAGTCATCACTAGCATATACTTATCCCTTTGATAAGTTAAAATCAAACTCTACCCTTTTGAGAGAATGGGCTAGGGGAAGAATCACCTTTTCACCACCTATAGTCTGATGGGTCTAAAGGATCATTTTCTCATGATCACCTTTCACCACCTATAGTATGATGGGTCCAAAGGATCATTTCCTCATAAGTTTAAGTCACCATTAAGTCTTAGCATGTTATATCATAATCATCAAGATGCATGAACATTCTCATTGTTTGCAATAGCAACTATAACATGCAAGCCATGAAATCATTCAATAATATCAAATTGTCATAGCTATTACATCATCATATAACTGACATTCCAAAGCATCAAAAAATATCATCTAAAATTCTCACGAAAGCTCCCTTAAATAACCGAACTCTAAAATTAGGTAACCTTATCAAACTAATTACTTATGCATCTAAGAGATTTATTACCATCAATTATAAGCCTTAAGAACATTATTAGACTATATGGGGTAGCATAGACGGTAAGTTGTTCTTAAGGTTTTGTGTGCTAGAAGTTACGTTTTTAACCCTTTCTCGTTACCAAGCTTTCCCTATGATGCTAAAATTAATTACTAAACCAATTATGAATCATTGTCCCTTATCTAAACATAATAAAATCTGGTTCTTAAGGCCACTAAAGGTTCTGGAGAATGCATAAATTTCATTCTCTAGAGTCCTAGAAATCTTGCTTTTACGGTTTTCTAGGAAGCTAGTTTTATTTCTAACATGCATAGAATCATTCCTTTAGCAATAAACCATAATTATCACAACTTCAAACATATTAAACCATCATCATACAGTAGTACTAAACTCAGATTAGTGGCCGAATCATGAACCTCATATAATTGCTTGAAGTCACATTTCAAGTACACATGTGATACTAGTTTCCGTAAAATATTTGTAAAACCTCGAAACTCCTTTAGAAACTAATTCTTTTTGTTAAAATTGAAAGAAGTCATAGGACTTTAGGCCTTCCTCAATCATGAGGCCGTTTTATACATTGAAAGAATGTTCATGATTAAAATTTTCACTTAAGATAAAAGGAGCAAGTCTTGAGCTTTAGAGATTTAGTGATAACTAGAATTATAAACATGCTATGCAACCTCATTTAATCTTGTCTTTATAAAGTGATAACTTGGAATTATAAACATGATGCAAGAAACTTGAGCGCGTAGTCCGCACTGGACCAAGTGGAGGAGAGAGAATCTTAAGAAGGAAACGCGGTAGTCCGCACTAGACGGGGAAGGGAGAAGACTCTTATTACATCTTATTAAGCTCCAAACTCAAGACTTTTAAAGAATGAATTTTTTGACTCCATAATCTTAAGGAAGCTTTAGAGTTTTTATTACCATGGTTCCAACTTTGCTTGTGATACTTGGGCAAGTCTTTGAACTCTAGGATCTTTAAGTGATGACATAAAATAAACATGCCATGCATTGATTCTTTTAGCCATTATAAAATAAAGTGAGAGCATAAAATAAATATGAGATGCATCCTCTTTATTATCTTTAGAGATTAAGTGACAACTTGAAATATAAACATGAAATGCAAGCTTGAAAATTTAAACATGAGGTATGCAAGTTCATTTATTCATTCTTGAGAATTTAGTGATGACATTAAAAGTAAACATGATGTGCAAGGCATAAACTTAAACATGGATGCAAGTTCATTTTATTTCTTTACTAGAGCTCCTTCAAGACTTTAAAAGAATTATAATTTCAACCCAATATATATCTTAGCAAGACAAAGTGAGCTTTAAAGATTTCATTATTAAGCTATCCTAGAAAACTTTCTTAGACCTTAAAATCAAATGGCAAGAAAAGGAGAAGTTAAAGAGTCATCTAGAAATGAAAAATTGTTAAACATCATTTTAAACTAAAAACAAAGCTTAACAAGAAATGAAACATAAGTGTCAATATATTTTTCAAGTTCTAAACTCAAGACCTTTATCATGAAAACATAGTTGCTTCAAAACTTTGAAAACTAATGAAACCTTCAAGTTTTAGAGGTCTAACTTGTGAAGGCTTTGCAACCAACACTCAAGAACCTCATCATCAAACCATGGTCTCATCATAATCTAGGCCATAAGGCCGAAATATACAAGAAGAAAGGAGAAGGAAATCGAAATATGAAGCGAGAGAAAGCACATAAAATTATCATTTTAACCAAGAACAACACTTATCAATACTTGAAATTAAGCTTAAAAACAACTCCCTACCTAATTTTATTTGAAGGAAAGGAAGAGAACTTGGTTTCCTTGAGTGAAATGAAAGAAAATCTTGAGAAATGGGAGAAGAAGTTTCAGCCAAGAGGAGGAAGAAAGAAAGCTTTTGGTGCTTCTAAAAACTAGAATTGTGTAAGTTATGAACTACGCCTCTAACACTCCTTCAAGCATGCCTATTTATAGAGATTTTGAGGCTCATAAATGGACAAAGGGAGGAGGAAAGTCTGACCAAATTTGAGGAGGAAACAAGGAAGAAAAATCATCTTGTTTGGTGGCTTAAAACATGGAATCATGTTTTCATGGTTCCTTGTTTTCACACCTTGGTTTTTGTGCATTCTTTGACAAATTTTCTGATGCATTATGGACCAAAATTTCGTGCATTACAGCCTAAGGAGGATAAATTTGTGTGTTCCATGTATTATGTAGGTGTAGGTAAGTTTCTTGCAAATTAGAGAATTTGCAATTAAGGGCTTAGGTGAATTAGTAAGCAATTTGGGTTTTTTAAGCAATTTTAGGTTCTAATCAATCTAAATAAATAATTTTGACTCTAGATTAATAATTAGAATTTAATAAGCTTTAATTTGAGCCTAATATTGCTTAGGTTTCATTAGACGAATCAAAATCTCAAAATTGGCAAAACTCCAAAGGCGGGAGCAAATGGTCATTTTACTTAAAACCCAAGGCCACCCAAGCTTAACCAATGGTTAATCATAACTTAAAAACATGTTTTAAAACATTTTAGTGAGGTTCGGCTTAGTCGCACAAATGGAGTTAAAATAGCCGCATGGGCGTTTTGGTCATTTCGCGTCGAAACTCAAAATTAAATTCTTCTCCTCTATTAACACACATAACACAAACAATCCCTATTATCCTTAGAACATCCCCTTAAGGGACAGGGAACGATCCTCATTTTCATAAAATAACCTCAGGGGCATTTTGGTCATTTTACACGTCCAGAAACTTGCGACTCTTGCAGGAATTGCTCATAACCTCTTTTCTAATGTTATATTCCTTTATTGAGATTGTTCGCTGAATTTATATAAGAATTACCTAGGGTAATTCGTAATTTCTAAATGACAGTAAAAGTTGGCGTTACAAAAAGTACCTACAACATACTAGAAAATTCGTGATCATGCCCTACCTATGAGAAAACCAAATTTCAGCAAGCATAGTTAGCACTTCTTTAGCAAAACTAAAATTTTTCACAACACCACTAATACAAATACACCTACTCCTATGTGTAATCGCATATTAGAATAAAAAATATCAATTCTCAAACCATCATAATTTGCCAACAAACAAAATTTGACTAAGTAACAACACAACACCCTACCTCGCAAGCTTTAGAGCTTTATACTACTAAAGTGTTCCAAAGGATTCTCTTCACTCAAGGACTCCAATAGAGCCCAAACCTCCTTAGTGAGAAAGTAAGATATCAAAGTAAGGATTGATGCGAATTAAGATTTTAATTAGTTAGAATTGTAGGTGTTGACGTGTAGATTGAGTTTAATGAAGGAAGTTGGAATTTAACAACTCTAGACTAGTGTTTTTGGGATTTAAATGGAAGCTTGGAACTCATGGAAATGGAGATGAAGTTGTTGTTGCTTCTCTTGTTGATGGCTGAAAGCTTCTTAGCTTGTTGAGAGAGAATTAAGTTTGTATTTATCTTGCATTAAATGTATGAATATTATAATATATATTTGGATAATTCTTAATCTAAGAAAGTAAAATGGATGACTAATTCAAGATTGAATCTTGTAATTTAAGATTGAATCTTAGCCATTCATTTGATATAAATGGATAACTCATTTATTTTGTAAAGATTAAATTAGCTTTCGATGCTAAAAATCGCACATTGAAATTTCACCAAACGGTGAAACACCATAACCAAGAAATCTGATATCACCAAAAATTTAATTCTAGATATAAAATTTTCATTTCTAACTATTTCTAACCTTATTCCTATGCTTTTAATTTCGGGCACCACAGTCTCGATTATCAGGTTTCACTTTCCGGACGGCCAGCAAAACACTATGCTTTTTTTTCTTGTTCGTGGAGTCGTAGACTTATCATCACTACGTTTGTTAAATTTTTTAATTACGACTAATAAAGTCCAAATTAATTTTTTTAAAATAAATTTTAGAGTGTTACATTTCACATAGTGCAGCATGGTATGCATAAAATATGAAAATTACATAAAGTTTCCACAATTTTTCATATTCACATATAGACCACAAGATTTTTCAAATTTACACATAAAGCCCAAACAATATAGGATTCCTAAAATATTCATAAAAATCCATACTTCTTTGTAATTATTATAGAAGCACAAAATCACACTATTATAATAAAACTCATTCTTTATAATAAAATATGCTTAACTTAGTTTTAATTATATAATAATTCAATTTCAAGTATTCATATAGTATTTTCTTTACTAATTCCATAAGTTTAAATACACCCAAAATTATTTTAAATCTATCTTTAGATAATATGTAGGTAAATTACCTTTACATATTAAAGATAGATAAAAAATATTTATCTATACAAGGATATAATCATAAGCAAATAAAAGAGTAATGGAAACTTTCAAGAAATATTTAAAAAGAAATAATCAAAATTATACCCAAACTTTAGGAAATTACTTCAAGCAAGAAACTAGTTAGTTTACATATCATGTTTCTAATGGGTCCTTAACTTAAATCTTTGCAAATAATATTTCTTAATATTAATAAATGTATATTCAAGTCAAATATTTATAGTCCAAGGTCCATAGTTAAAGTCCAAACATTATGATCATAAATTGTCTTAATCAAGTCCAAGTGAGTCTTAAAGACTAATAGTCCAGATAATGTCTATAAATTCATAAGTCCATAATAAAGGTTATAATTAATATAAATATATTTTAGTGTCTTTTTATATCTTATTAAGTCTTAATGGTCCTAAGAGAAACATAACACATAAACCAAACTAAATATTACATTATCAAAGGTTTAGAATCCATTCATTATAATGAATTTAATAAAGCACTTTTTATGAACCAAAAATGTTTCACAATTAAATACATAATGAGGTCAAAACCAAACTATATCACCTTAAAACTCCATAACTTGTGCACAAAGCCTTATGAAATGAAAATACATGGTTTAACACATTAAAACAAATTTATACAATATTTAAGTATTTGAGGAGAGTATAATCAAAATTTAAAATGATCTTTAATCATAATTTTCAATCATATAGTAGAAAAATAAACATGCATCATATATATTAAGTATTTTATGTCACCATCTTTAAATCATTCAAAGATTTTAAAAACAATAAACATAAGCTTTGGGTATCATATAGCACAATATCATACAAGAAAATCATACATGAAGCTTTAAGTGAAAGAAAACCCCTATTTGTTCTTGAAGTTTTAGAAACTTAGCCACACCAAGGCTAGACCAGCAACTTCTTTAACTTTTCTAAACCTTTCTAAGGGCTAAAATTGATGTATAAAGGTTGGGAAGTGTTGATGTTAGATGGTGATAAGAAGAATGATAGTTTAGAGGTGTTTTGCTAGAACTTTATAAGTGTTTTTGTGTGAAAATGAAGGAAATCAGAGAGAAATGGTGGCTACAATTTTTGATAGATTTTGGGCAGAAGAATGAAGTATGGAGTTGTGTTTAGAGGTGTGTTATTTATAGAGCAAGGCTAGGATTAAAATATTACTAATTTCATAATTTATTTATCATATTTAGTTAGTTTAATTAATTAAATATTAAAACTAACACTTAATAATTTAATAAATTCTCAATTATCATTTAAAGACATACTAAAATATTAATGACATGATTTAAAGACATTTAGTAAATTTTCATATGATTTAATAGTTAATTATTTAAAATAAGATAAATTTACTTAAACTAGTCAATCTTAATTAGGTTAATTAATTAGTAAATGGCTTAATTTTTAATCAAATTTTATCATAAGATTATTGGAGATATAATATAAGGATTCATGAAATTTATACAATTTTTTATAATTATTTGTATTTTATTATTTTATACTATTGCTAGTTTTATTAGAAATTAATTAACTAATGATTTATTTAACTATTTCCAAATTATTTTGTTTTCTTTGGCAGCCTATGGGTCTGAATAACATGTCTAATAGAGTTATAGAGGGTGGTAAGTTGTCTTGAATGATTAATACATGAAAATGACAAATTTTGCATATTCAAAATTTTATCTTAAAGTTACATATACTAGATAATTAATAAAATAATCATATAAAAAATCAGATTTCCTTAATCTATTATCAAGAACATGTTTTTACCTTATTTATATGTTATCTATAATTTTTATGAATTTTTTCTATAATTTTTAGTATTTTTAATATATTTTTATCTTAATTAGTTCTATTTTGAGTTAATTAAACTAATTAATTATCTATAAATAAAGTATATAAGGAGACAAGCTTATCTTTGTTGAAATTTTTAGTCAAAGTTTGGTTGGTTTTTGAATAATTATGACATGAAAGTTTGACAATTTAATTTCACTTTTCAAATATATTTTTTTCTTCCATGTGGTTGATCTAAGTGTTAATTAATTGATTTGAGATTATTAGTGAGATTAATCAAGGTTTAGGAAAATTGATCTTAAGGCTTAATTGATTATTTAGTAATTTGAGCTTTTAATTAAGTTAAAATTAATTAATTAAAAATCAATATAATTTTTAATACTATTCATGGTCTAATGGAGAGGCCCATTTCATGGTTCTCCTCGTTCAAAGTAATAACATAGTTAAAAAAAATTTCAATGTGACCTAGAGTTGTTTTCTATGATTTTTCAAAGTTTATTTTACATCATAGGTTAGGTTTTTTTGGGTAATTATTTTAATATCATACAAATTTACTTAATATTGATATTTATCATCAAAATTATGTTTAAAATATATTTATAATTTTTTTTATTATTTTTTAATAATTTAATGACACTCTCTAAGTTTTTGTTAGCTTTTTCTAAGCTAATTATGTTATAAGTTTATTTTCTATCATCTAGTGGTATTTTTTTTATAATTTTAATAAAATCTAAGGGAATAATTAAAATTTTACATTTTGGTGCTAAGTTCTAGATTATTAAATCTTGTAATATTTTAAATAGATTTTTTTAATAATTATCCCTAAATATTTTTTTTACCTAAAAAAAATCTTATACTTCTAAATAAAATATATAATAAAGCAATACTATATTAAGGGAAATTGAGATGTTACAGTAATCACTTATGTTTTGGGGGAATGAAAAATACAAGAATTCAGCTTGAAAAACTTTGTGAGTGTTCTTCTAGGTTCTTGAGTGAGCTAGAGCTTTTGATCTTATTAAGAGACCATGCTCTTGTGGCGATCTTCAACCAAGGCTTAGCAATCCTCTGATTGTGGTGCCCTCCATCCTTTATTTTATTTATCTTATTTTTGTGTTCTTTTAATCTCACTTATATCATGTTTCTATTTATTTCTTGTTATTTTTCTTTGACAATCTGGCTATATTTTGATCCTAGTTCCAACTTCTAGATTAGAATTTTGAAACTCATAAAACCGGAGTTTTCATCAAATATTGGGTACACGTTATTATCTAAAATGCTAGTTGGTAAGAAAATAAACTTTTATCATATTCTCCAGGGATAGTTGAGTATCTAAATTATCAAAAGAGTAATACCCTTTTACACTATTCCCGTTGTGTAAAAAGTCATTAGCATTTCCACTTATTTTATCAAATACGGATTTGCATCTATGGAATCACTCTCATTTAATCCAACCCTAAACCAAATTGCAAACTTTTTCTAGTTTCAAGAAGCTCCTCTTTGCATGCTTTATTGAGGAGTAAAAGTGTTTAATTTTGAATTTGAATGTGATATTAAGTTGTTAAAATTATATTTTTATCATCGTGATTTTATTAAGTACTATTGTAATAGTTACTGAAATCTTATAACTTCTTACACTGAATATACAGTTGGAGTTAGTAAAAATAAAAAATCTCAACAAATTTATTTAAATTCTCAATTTTCTCAATCTCGTTTGCAAAACCTGATCATCTTAAATGTTCTTGTCTTTCTTTAAAACCATTTAATGTTCACTTCATAATAAGTAAACAGGAATACAGTATTCCTTTCAAAATTTATATAAAAGTTTCCACCTTTTTTGTAGAAATCTGATTAATATTAAAGATCTTCAAAATCTAATTACACAAAATAATGATATTTTTTAAATAATGATATTTTATGATTAACGTTTTATGAGAAAACCCAAATAGCATTTTTGATTGAGGAAGGTAGAAATCTGATTAGTATTAAAGATGTTCAAAATCTAATTACACAAAATAATGATATTTTTTAAATAATGATATTTTATGATTTGTAGAATGAAAATAAATTAACATTTATAATTTAAAAAGTATGTTCATAACCATTTTAAAAAAATATAATTTGCCAAACTTTTGCTCCTTTTAAGGAAATCTAATAAACGTTTATTATTAAATCCTTAAAAGCCTGCTTATACAAAAATGCTGCTCCTTTGCAAAAGTATATTTATGAACTTAATTAATATGGTTTTTTGGATACATTGTAAATAACTTCACTCATATTTAAAATTTATAATTAGGAAGAGTAAAAGAAAATCCCTGTCAAATCCATGGGCCATAATCCCTCAAATCCGCCAGGTCGACGTTCATGCGCCTAGAGTCAAATACGAAACTACCCTCTGACCTTCCGGAAATTACACACGATGCCATTTCCCTTAAGAAAAATACAAAAATGCCTTAGAACATTAATATTCTCTCTCCTTCTTCGCATTCCACATAGAGAGCGAGAGAGAATGGCTCTGCAGAGAACTTCTTGAGAGAGAGAGAGAGAGAGAGGGGGAGGAGAAGAATACACAGAGATTGAAACCCTTGATTTCTTCCTCACAACAACGCCTCGAAGTAGAGAGATAGATAGAGGGGCAGAAAAAGCTCTTCGTTTTGAATCTTCTCCCGGTTCCACGGGGTGGGGTTTGAATTAGGGTTTTGTAGGATCGGTTAATCTGGGATAGCCTTTGAATTTCAGTTTGTGATTGTTTCTGGGAATAACTGGGGCACTTTGCGAAGGGCTTGAATTAGGTTTTCGATTGTTTGTGATGTAAGTGGAGTGGGTGTGTCTAGGGTTTGGGTGTGTGGTGTGGTTTCAATGGGGAGCATGGGTGAGTCGGACAGAAAACGGCGTCACTTTAGCTCCTTGTCACCTACGGCAGCACCTGCTACTGCCAAAAAGCTACCTTTATTGCCTATTTCTGAAGACAAAAAGGTACAACGTTCTTCTTCTTCTTCTTCTTCATTCATTATTATTTATTCATTTACATCTTAATATCGGAACCTTGTGCTTCAAATTTTTCAATTCATAACGTTCCATGGGTTTCATGGGGGTTCATTTTGTCTTTTTTATTTTAATAGCTCTTTGTTGCTTGAATTTTACTGGCTCGGCATAGGATTAGCTGCGTAATGGTGAACTTTACATTTGCACGACTGAAGTATGTTACCTTGTTTTGAAAGTTACATTTATGTGGTTAGGTGTAAACTTGTGCACAATGCAAATCAGTGCTCTTTATTGGGTGGGGGCTCATTTTTTTGATGAATTTAAGGCCCCTGTAAAGTAAAGGCGTGTTTTGAATTGTCTGGACTTGTCCATGTTGCTTTCTGATCTGTGTAGCTTTTCGCACCTAGCGGGGTAAAGCTTGTTGCTATTGATCTGGACAAGTTTCCCAGACACCCTACCCTCTATACTTCGTCAACATATAATTCTATACTAATATTTTCTCTGATTTTTTGTGTGTAATTTGTAGAATGGATGGTGTTCTAGTTTGTTGTTAGTGCGAGTGCCTTAATAGTTATTAATCAATCCTTTGATTTTTAATTTTTAATATGCTTGATTATCTTTTGATTAACACCTGCTAATGTATTGCTTTGATAGGTTGCAATACACTTTTTTTTTTTGGCTTTTGGATGCTAAGGCTAAATGTTTTAAGGCTACCTTTCCTTTGGATCATACCAATTCTTTTGTTAGCTTTTGAGGATGAAAATTGACGTGTCACTGGAAATAAAGATTGATATGTTACTCTTAATTTTGGAGGTAGTGCATATGCTGGTATAAACACTGACATAATTCTTTTTTTGCTTGATTATCAGTAATGTACACTGTTGAGTAATTATGAACTATGGAAGGAGAAAGTTAAGTGTATGCAGATGCAGATTTAGTTTAATTTCAGTATGAATTTATGGTTATCTTTAACCAAAACCCTGAAAAGGATTATTATTTTATGGGACTTTAATTGAAAGGTGATATAGATCATGTATTTATTACATCATATTAATCTCATTTACCAATCCTGCACATATGAACAACCAAGCTAATAAGCCGCTTTAGTGATGCTAATTGAACTTTTGATTCTCTTCTTTTGTTGCAGCTTGATATTGCTGTACTTCAGTTTCAAAATCAAAAGCTTATGCAGAAATTAGAGACCCAGAAGTTAGAATATACAGCTCTTGAGGATAAATTTTCTCAATTGAAGGAGAGGCAACAGTCATATAACTCTAATTTAGCAGTGGTCAAGAAGAACTGGGAACAGGTAAGTTGGACCCATTTATTTTTATTTTTCCTCCCGTTGTAATATTGGATACTTTAGTTTGTTTGATGATTTATATTACAAAATTCACTTGCTGGTTGTCCATTTTCTGCATATAGCTGGTAAATGACTTGGAGTTGTGTTCTGAACGCACAAGAGAGTCTAGCAGCAACTTGGATTTGAGATATGAATTAGTCACAAGTGGTGAGGATCATCTGCTTATGGCCATTCTTATAGATGTTTTCTTGTTGCAAGACGTTGTGATTTAGTTATTCATGTAATTGCATGTATTCACACTATATATATATATATATATATATATATATATATATATATAAACATTACCATCTGAGCCATGATTTCTCTTTAATGTGGAGAAGGATTGAAATATTAAATTCATAGTTGACACATTGATTGCTGGCAAGTTCATTCATAAATGTAACTATTTCAAGAAGGATTTTTTACAGAATACATCACTTTCTGCTTTGGTTGGAGATCATTGATGCAAATGTCAGTTGGATACATTTCTATTAGGGTCTTAATTGTGGTCCTTCATAAGTATGATCTACAGGTATCATAGTTGTTAATTGCATCCATTTGCGGCAGTATGTTGCAGAGTGGCCAGAGCATGCAACAGCATTGTGCTTCAGCTTTGCAGCAGATCAATGAAGCTGCAGCGCTGGTGCTGCTACAATTGGGGGGTAGGCAGGGTGGCATATGCCACAAAAGATGATACTCTGGTTTTAAGCAATATCCTGTTTTTTCATCTTGTTAATCTATATTTTCTGTTTGCCCTCACTTTCACTTCTTAAGTTTCTATTTTGCTCTCACTTATGCTAAGTAAGTTTCTGTTTTGCCCTCAATCTATTGAAGTTCCTATTTTGCCCCCACTTAAAACTGAAGAAGCTTTTGTTTTGCTCTCACTTGAACTCACCTTCTTCAATGTAACAACCAATATTAAGGGTTTCCAGCTGCACTGTTATGCTTCAAATGCAGATCAATCTATGTTCTTACACAAAACCCATTCCTAAAGGGGAGCTGAGAAGATATCTCAGCATTTTATCCTCCCTAAGGTTCCTATATTTTCACACTTTCTTGCTCGGTTTCAGACTGTTTCAAGCTTTTCCAGCCAAGTCCATCTCTGTTTTGCAGCTTCTCCAGTCTCTGATAACAATGTTATCAACTTATCATCACTGTTGTTGACTAATTGTTATGGGTCATTAATGATGATCATTCTTTCTATGCTAAACCTCGAAGTACTAATGCTGAATATATCTCGAGTTTTAAGTTTAAGCATCTACAGTCCAGCAGGAGTGACAGATCCTTTGTTAACCAACCACTTAGTGGCCTAAGTCATCTCCAGTTATGCATCCGGCTCCTTTGACTGACCTAAATGACCATTTTGCAAAAGTTTTTTGGAAGTAAAACAAGTTCTTGCCCTCAATTGTTAATAATGCTTATATATATGTGTGTGTGTGTGTGTGTGTGTGGTGTGTGTGTATATATACACATGCATACTGGCAGGGTGCTTCATTTTCCTTTTGAGTAATTTATGTTGTCCCTATTTGGGGTCGAACTACTTGGGAGTTAAATTTTCTGCTGTGTTGGTCTTGTAGTTTGTTTTATGTGTAAATGTTGCTCCTTGGTTTAGTATTGCTAGTAGTAGGGGTCCTAATTCTTTTTAGGATTAGAGCCGTAGTGCCAGCTTTTGTAGGATAAATATTGGATGATTCCATATATGGACGTGTGAGAGTAGTCAATTGAGTGCTGTAGCAGCACTACCGCAGTGCATTGTGGAGGGTGGCTGCTGAATGATCTGTATTTTGTGCACAGAGCATTTTGAAGGTGGGGCCATTGTGGCTGTGATGCGGCTCTTTAACGGCTGCATTTTGATTGCCCTCAATATTCCACCGTTTTAGCATTGGGGCATAAGGGTATTTTTATCACCCATTTTAATCTGCTAGGGTTTTATTTTCATCCTTTTTGTCGCATTCAAACTCCTCACCGCCCCCTTTTCTTTCTTCTATTTCCTTTCTCTACTCTGATTTCTAGCAACCAAAAAGCATAGACCAGCTTCCAGTAGTGGTGTGACCTGTACCTGCAACTCAACCTCAAGCTCCAACGGCCATACTTCCCGGTGACCAGCTGGTGTGATGGCTTCCTTTTTCCTATGCACCACACCCTTTTTCTCTATTTCTTTTCTTCATTGCTTCTCCTTCATCTCCTCTCTGTTTTTATCCTCCCTTTCCCTAGTTTCTCTGTGTATTTTGAGTTTTTTCTTTTCTTTTTTTTTTCAGTATTTTACCTTGTTTTCTACCCCAATGGCCCACTGCCCTTCATCTTTTCAAAGTCTCTCCCATCAATTTGTTATTTCTTTGTTCACTTCATTGCTTATAAAGTTACAATATTTATTTAATTTAAAATTTCAGACGAGTGTTTTATTGACTTGTTATTTATGCAACAGATGGATGGTGATTACTTGTTTCTAAATTATGAATTATAGTTTTTGATTATTAATGACAAATATGAGTTTGATTGTGTATAATTTATTTTCTGACATTTATAAATTTGCCGTATGAATTGCATAATAATTATCTTAATATATTAAAATAGCGGCCATCTTGTTATCCACTAGCGTTTTTGGGATCATGATGTGGATTTTGGGATGGGATGATTGACTACTATTGGATGTACCATACTGTTTGTTTCAAGTATGACTATCATACTATTGAATTTGTTCATCATGATGGCTCTTAATTGTGTAATAGAAGCCCACCCTATGCCTCAGTTGAATTTCTTTCTTCAGGGACTGGTTATTTGTTTCCTTCAACTTAAGAACATTTCCTGATCTGCTTCCTTTTCATATGTAACATTCCTAATTAAAACTTTCTTGATTGCACCATACAACAAAATCAATCAAGAAATCAATTTTTGCAGGAATTATGTTCATTACACGATCAATCATCTAATAGTCTGAGTTCCTTGGTCACTGCTGGTTGTCCTAACCTCTCACCTTAGTTACTTGATTTACTAGCTTTGCTCCATCTGTCCCTTCTGTATTCTTAAGTCCTTTGTGATATAAGTTTTAGGTCATCTTTGCTGCATAGGATGGAGTTCTGTGAAATAAGAATATGAATTAGGAAATTGGAGTGAGAATCTCATTTGATAGTCTAGATTATCTGTCAGATAAAAAATCTAGATGATAGCATAACATTATAAGATAAACATTTAGAATATTATTTAATAGTTAATACGATAATTAAAATCCCGATGATAGCATAGAAATTATTAGAGACAAAATCATTTAAGAACTAAAGAAAAAAAAAATTAATTTATCACCCTTCAAAACCCTTCATTACCATTATTTTACTGTTCCCCCCAAATTGGAGGTTTTTTTACGGGATTATAATGTGATATACTTATTCATATTAAGATGTAATGCCATTTTTACCTACCATTTTAACTAAAAGTTCATAGTAACATAAAGATGTCATATCCAGATTGAAAAAAAAAAAGATGACATATATATTGTTAAATTTTTTTTTAAATTAAACAAATGAGAATTTGAGGCTAGAAAATACTTTCATAGAAAAAAATTGGAGAAACCTTTTAAAAATGAAGACAATTTGTTTTTTGGAGAAAAAATTAAAGGAAAATTTTGGAGAAAGATGTTCTTTTATAGAGAATATTTTGGATAAAATTTAGTGAGAGAAAATATGTTGAGAAAAGAAATATAGTTTAAATTTATACACCAAATAATATTTTGAATATTTTAAAATTAATATTGTTATAAAACACATGAATTATATTTAAATATTTTAATAAATTGCAAAATTTAAAACTATATTATGCACCTATCTCCTTCCCCTTGTCAATTTTACGCATGTGACCAAGGTGGGGTAAACCCTCTAAACCCCTTTGCTTGTCCTACCTCGCCCTTTGAAGCCTTCCCTTCCCTTTCCCTCATAACTAGTGAACATTCTCGAATGTTCATAATTAGAAACAGACAACTTAACTACTTTTTCACCTATGTGTTACCATATCTTATCTTATGTATGTATGTATATATAGAGTGAGTGTATTTTATTATTTTTTTTTCAAATCAATATTTGAGATTATAGAATGATAGGACTGTTGGAGCCAAAAGAGAGAATGCTGGAAACTAACTTTGCAGGGAGAAGGATGGAAAGTTATGTTTCTTTGCAGTGTTTGATTTACTGCTGTTCTCTCTGTTATGTTGAGTTTCTTGTTAAATGCTGCAAAAGGGTGGTTATTCTCTTTACAAGGTGCTTGTTACTAACATATTCGTGCTTATGATTTTTAATGTAGTTGTCACTTTATCCAGCAACAATGTATCTAGTTTTTCTCATGATGCCACTTGTAGTTTGAATTGTTCTTGATGTATTGTGTCTTGCCATCCATGTTTTTGAGGGTTGCAGAATGTTAATTTAAATTACCCTATTTTTGATATTGCATGAGAAACTCTGTTAAATTTCTGTATGTATGTTGGGGGAATTGTAGTACTTAATGAGGCTCTTTTGATCTGTTTGCCAGATGGTAGTCCATCAACTGTTCAGGATGTTTTTCTTAGCCGACTTTTGCAAACCGGTGCAACTGAAAGTTCCTCTACATATAACTGTGCAAACCAGGTGGAAGAGCACAGAGAAATTACTTCTGAGAAAGCACAAAGCATTTTAGAAAATATAGCCACAACTATTAATAACTTTTGGTGTGTGAAGGGTGGATTGCATACTGCTACACTGAAAAAGCTTCCTGGAGATGGTATGATACGAGTGATTTTTGTATGTGATTATCCTTTGTTAGGCCTATTCTTTCAGGGCGGTTGCTCAGCTTTGTTGATTACACTGCCCATTTATAGTTTCATGCAGGCAGAAGTTGTCTACTGATTTAGAGGTGGAAGTTAAAAACTTGAGGTTGGCATTTGGTGAGCTTCATTTGAAGCACAAGTCTTTAGCGAGTGAGTACCAAGTTCATAGAGATCTTGATGCCAAAAATAAAGCAGAACTGCGAAGACTAAAAGGTAGATTTTCTTGAATATGTGCTATGCATTTCAACCTTACTCTGGTTTTGTAAGATCCTTTTTTTAATACAAAATGAGAATTAGTTGACCTGTACTGAAACTTCCATGCATGTAAAGTACAGACATGCCTATGTTTTTGTGAGCACTTGATGTCTTAACGGTAGTATTTTTATGTGTGTTGGGGGGTGGGGGGGTGGGGGATGGATTGGTTACTTTATTAGTTGTTTCAATACTTAGTAAGGCTTTGGTAAAAGCATGGCTGTTCCTTGCCTACTGTGCATGAAAATAGTCCAGGTGGTCTGTTAGTGGCTTAATGCTTGACAATTAAGCCTGACGTGATTACAATTGGGCTTGGGCAAAACTTCTATAAATCCCATTTAGGTAAATGAAAATTGCACTCATAGCACAGTTTCTTTTCGGCTGGTTGGAGCATTAAGTTCATATTTTGCCGGATCAGAATGGAAGTGGACTAACAGTTTATTAGTGGTAGGCACGTGGAATTAGCATGGAATGCACGCGTAGTAAATGGATATAAATTAGGAAACTACAACAAAATTAAACTATTGCCTCCCCTTCATGTAAGAATCATTGAATTTAAGTTTTGAATGGGACTATGAATCTGTTTCTTCTTCATGACAGAGATTCCTATTCACATTTTGTTAGGATCCAATTGCAAGGTGTGGGACTTGAGTCCTACATTGGAAGTATGGGATTCCAGTGTGGGATTTATACGCTGTAAGAAATGGTCTTGAGCACTAAACAGCTCATGCTCAACTCTCGAAGCCAAGGTGTAATTCTTGCCTAAGAGCAAGATAGCCCCCACACTCAGCTGATATACTCAGCTAACTGAATTCCACCACCCCCCCACCACCACCACCACCACCACCCACCAACCACAAAAACCCCACAAAAAAAAAAACTCTCTGTGAGCCTACAGCTGCTGACTCATCAAGGTTGTTAGGCTGTACAATCTTTTCCCCATTCATTTTGTCTAAGACACACCTGAACCTCTTCCTTTTACACACCCTTAACCACCGCATAAGGCCTTGGGCTGTTCCCACCACAATGGCTAGCTTTTGTGGTGTGGTACTCCTGGGTGTTTTTGTAGAACCTTTTTTCTATTGATAGAAAATTGGATTGGGCACAAAATACAATCCCCATGGCAGAGTTCCAATCCCTTCCCCATCTAATTTGGGCTTGGCCTATTTCTCTTTGGAAGCAGTTTCTTGTTGAAACCTGCCCATCCCTCTTTGCCTTGATGTGGGCCTGGTCCATTATGGCAAAGGCTAAACTGAGCGTCCCTTCGGTCTCCCTCCCTCAATGGGAATCTTCTGACGGGAAGGATGATTAGGTAACAGGAATAGAAGGGAAAGTTGGAAGCCCTCTAAAAGGGAAGACGAGTTGTAGGAAATAAATTGAAGAAAAGTTATTACGTTACTTAAGAAATGAAACGTGTAAAATTAGTGTCTGAGAAATATGGAAGTGAATCAAACTTAATGTGGAAATAATTTCTTTTAAAGTTTATATGAAAAGAAATCAATGTGGCTTACAAAAATGAGCAGATATTAAAAAATAAAAATTAGAGAATTAGATAATTTATTTATTTTTTTATAAAAGAAGAATATTAATAAGATGAAGAGAACTATCCTCTTTACAAGAACAATATCAAACTAGAGAAAAACTAACGATTAAGTAGAGAATTGGTTCATTATTTGATTACAGTTTAATAACAAATTTTGGGATGAATAGGTAATTGAGTTGTGCATTTGTATCATTATTGATATGGTCTCCATATTTCAATTGTTTTCTAATTTTCACTTTGAAAGTTTTTATTTGGTGTTCATGCTGTATGTTAATGTGATGTATTGCTTCTGTCTCTTGTCAATTGTGCAGTTCCTGTGTGGTTAGATTGGTCTATTAGTGTGTTATTTGTCCTTTTCATCTTTTAAGATTTTTTTTTTAATACTTGTTTCTGCCTTGTTTTGTTGATGTGATGGAGATGTATATCTTTTCAACTGGAAACAAAGACCAAAGAAATATCTGATTGAGAACTCATTTATTTTAAGCTTAAAAGGTTGGCCTGTGACATGCAATTCATTTGTCATGCTGTTGATTTTTTTTAGGGGAACTTGAAAGTACTATTGCAGAATTAGAAGAAAGCAATCGCAAAATTTTAACCTTTAAGGCAGAGAGAGATGCAGCAAAAGGGGCGGTTCTCCCTGTCTTAAATGTAGGAACTGCACGCACTGCTAGTGATAAGGTCAGAGAAAAGCAAAAGGATTTGCAAGATATGGAATCTGCATTGAAGGAGCTATTGGTATTGTTGTTGAATTCTTTGACCCTGTTTTATTTTATTCTATTTTTTTATTGACCCTGTTTTAAAATTCCTTGGATATTGTACCTAAATTGTTGAGTTCCTCAGGAACAAGGTTTATCTCAATTACTGGAACTGAAAAGTCTCCATGAGGAGAGAATAAGAATATTACAGCAGCTGTGTGATCTACAGGTTGATTTTTTAGTCTTTATGATCTACCATGTACTTTTCCTACTGTTTATGTTCTGCAAGTCTATTTTTATATGTATTTTCTGTTATAGTTTTGACTTGGAATGATTTTGTCAGAACACATTGAAGAATTTGGAGTGTATTACTTCTTCCCATGCATTCAAATTGGTTAGGGATCAGATAGAAAAATCCAAATCAGAAGTTCTTCAGTATCAAGCCTTATTTGAGAAACTACAGGTAGTAATTGGTTGGTAGTTTATGTATTGACCATTGTCCAATGAGCTATGATGTGTTTCTGACGGTGAACCCCTCTCTTTCCTACACATTTTTCTTTATACTTGTAGGTTGAGAAGGATAATCTTGTATGGAGGGAAAGGGAGTGGTACATTAAAAGTGATTTAGCAGATATTTTTCAAAGATCTGCTGTGGTTTCTGATTCTAGAGCGGCTGATTTACGGACTGAGATACAGAAAAAGATAGACGAAAGAAATGTGATTGAAAATAAATTGCATGAGGAAGCAAGAGAACTGGGTTTGGATTTTTTTTTCTCCTTACTTAAAAGCATGCTACCTTATTTCTGAATGGTTTAATTGTTGCTTATGCATTTCTACTTGCTTCAGGAAGGAATCAAATTATAGCAGAATTTAAATCTCTGCTTTCTTCATTTCCTGAAGAAATGGGATCTATGCAAAGTCAGTTAAGCAAGTATAAAGAATCAGCTTCCGATATCCATTCTCTGCGTGCAGATGTGCAGTCTATTTCTAATGTTCTTGAAAGGAAGGTTGGTGCAGTTGTATATTTGAACTGTACTTTCTGGCATCATAAGATCAAAGGTCTTGAATAGTTTCTATTTCATAATAACAGGTAAAAGAATGTGATGTCTTAACTGTTTGGTGTGCTGATCAAGCTGCTGAAATAAAGAGGCTGCTTGCTGTGGTATGTTACTTATATTTGACTTCATAGAACATCAGCTGCATTTTGCTTGTTCGGTTCTTCATACTTGTCTTGTTCAGTTTGTGCTCAATAAGAAATTACTTGAAATTATGTTTGTTTTGTTTTGGTGTTGGTGTTGAGAGAGGGAAAGGAGAGAGATTGTCAGAGAAAGAGAGACATAGTGCTTTGAACATGCAGTTCTTGAAGCAAAGTTTGTATCCACAAAATCTTATCTGCTGTGCCAGACTTCAACACTCTGCTTCAGTACTAGAACAGTAGAACTAGAATGAGCAACAAGACGGTGCTTCTTTGAACTCTGAGAAACAAGATTTGGCCGAAAGAGATACATGACCCAGATTTAGAGCAACGACCATCACTTCATCAGGGTCAGTGGCTCAATTAGCATCACAATAGGCAGTTAAGGTTTAAGGTCTGCTAAGATTTGCTGGCTGAATAAGTAGTTCATGATGACACCCTGTAGGCTAGGATTGTTCAGCATACCTTTTGCAGCCTTCCAAAGGCTGGGACATGAACTAGCTAACCTATTTGACACTAAAGTCTATATCACGTCTAGTGGTGGTGGCAATGAATTTTACATGTTCATGGAAATGAGACGAATCACTAAACAACAAATATAAGAATAAGAATTAATTAAAAAGTCTTAGTGGCGGTGGCATATTTATGTGCTCCCACAATTGATCTATTAGAAAGTGGGATCAGCCAAAAAAATCACTGACATGACTTGGCACTGTGCATGACAGGCATTGATGTACTCCTGGCCCCAGTCATGTTAGCCTTGGACAGAAGGTCACATAAGCATTTAGTTTCATTGAATATTGTCCAAAAAAGGAAAATTTAGCTTGAGTGAGTAGCAGAGTCATTGGATATCCCCACCCCCCCCCCTCTATTTTTTATAGAAAAAGGAAGAAACACCCTTTAACAAACCATGTTTAGAACATCAAAGAGATGCCAAAAAGGTAATCCCATCCTGCATGAAATCGACGATTGAAAAGGAATCATTAAAAATTTTAGAATTCCTTTCCAACCAAATGAACCAAATCCCTCCAAAAATTGAAGATTGCCACAAAATCTTTGCTTCTTTACGTGATTGAAAATCTCTGAGCTTAGTGAGTAGAAATTGATGTAGATCCATAGTGAAAACCCATGATTCACCAAATATACCAAAAAGCCTGATCCAAAGTGATCTTGCCATAGGACTATGCTGAACGAGATGAGCCCCCAATTTGCCAAATGGAGCATGTCATTAGTTTTATTCCAATTAAGAACAATAGTCCAAACAAAATCTTTGACCTTAGGGAGATTTAGACTTCCAAATGAGTTCATCTAAGAAAATTGTGTGTGTAAGGAAAGGAAGTTAAGAATTGAAAGTAACATATGCAGGAAAATATACCAATTGAGTCGAGTACAAATCCTAGTATCACGGATGTTCGATGGATGAATAGGGTCAGGCAAAGGAAGAAAGGACTCAAATTCGATAGCCTCTCTATCATTTAAGGTTCGAATAAAATGGAAGTTCCAGGATCTATCCTGAGAAAAAATGGTTAACAAAGGCTTGATGTGAAGAAGATAGGAGAAAAGGCCTAGGAAAGTTAATTGAAAGGGGAGTAGTACTAACCCAATTATCTTCCCGAAATTTGATACGAGAACCATCACTCAAATGAAAGGACAGGAGTGAACTTTTAAGAGGGGAAACCTTGAGAGATGAATTTCCAAGGGCTATTATGAGTTTCTCTGCTTTAGGAGTCGGTCTCCCACCCATTTGGATGCAAACCATACTTCGAATGACTTGCCATAAAGAGTTAGGATGAAGAAGAAAATGCCAAAGCCACTTAGCTGCCGACGATTTGTTCTTGGACACAATATTATCAAGGCCCAATCCCCCTTCCGTTTTAGGTTTTTGGTTCCAACTAAAATGGTTGTCTTTACAAGAGTCCCAAACCTTTGTTAGAAGGAAATCCCTCATGAATTTTTCTATATTTTGATCCATAACCAAAATATTGTGAATGCTAGATAAACATGACTGAATGAGAATGATCCTGCCTCCCAAAGACCTCCCAAAGAGAAAAAGGACTGTTTCAACAATCTATGTTCCAACAATCTGACCTCTTAGAAACCTTGCAACCATGGGATCCTGAAAAGATAAAACATGAGAATTACTTCCCAAAAGAATACCTAGATAAGTGAGAGACCACTATGGAGGCACCTAGCTAAAGATGGCAAAAGCATTATCAACTTGATTATCTAGTTAATAGCTCCAAACCATTTTTGGACGCGTTGGATGGTAGAACTAGAGCTAGCTATGATGACGATATCATTTGCATAAACCAAATCATATGGGGATTAGGATAAGTGAAATTGTATGAACAAAGAAAGGTTACATTTACTAACTTGTCAGGCAACGTTGAACAAGTTTTGGCCAACCGATCAAACCAGGTTTGAGAAGATTGTTTTAGCCCGTAAGTTACGTTGTTAAGTTACCGAACTAGAGTTATCTGCATCAACAAAACCTGGTGGTTGTTGCATGTAAAAATCCACATCAATTTGCTGGACTGGCTAATAATTAGTGTGAGCTAATGTCAAAATTATTCTTTTATTGACTGGTTTTACAACTTGTGAGAATGGTATTATAGATTTAGAAGATCTTATTTTGTTCGTTTCTTTTCAATTGTCATGGAGTTTTCCATGATTAAATGAAGCCCAATACCTTCTAGATTTGAGAACATGCAGTTGCGTTGTGGCTCTTTTGTCCTTGTGATAGAGCTGCTTTGGATAATATAGTTGTTTTGAGGTTGAGAAGGGTTTTAAAGAAATATTGAAAGTATTAGGGCCTGTTTGGTTTAGGTTTAGATTTCAGGATTTTATAAAGGAAAAACTGAAAAATGGAAATGAAAACTGAAAATTGGAAAGAGTGGCCTGTTTGCTTTGAGTTTCAGTTTCAGTTTCAGTTTTAGTTTTCCAAATTTGTGAAGGAAAAACTGAAACTGAAATTTTCAGTTTTTTCAATTTTTCTTTCACAAATCTGAAAACTGAAACTGGAAGCTGCAAAGCAACAGCCCCGTAATGTTATTTGTACTCACACAGTTTGGGACATCATGTCGACACTCTTATCTACCATTGGATAAGATGTGGGTCCCAAACTAAGTGAGTCCACACCCATCTAATAGTAGATATGAGTGTGTCAGACAGATGTCCCACAAATGGTGAGTACAAATAACATTTTTAAACTGGAAATGAAAACTGAAAATTGGAATTTGTAGTTTTCAAAATTTTCAGTATTTCCTTCACAAAATCTGAAAAATTGGAAAATTAAAAATTGGAAACTCAAACCAAATAGGCCTGTAGTGTCCCACATTGCTCAAGATATGCCAAAGATAGCCTTTATAGGTGCTTGGGCAATCCTCTTCCCATGAGCTAGCTTTTGGGATGGAGTTAAGCCCACTATCTTAATAGAAAGGTTGGAGCCAAGAAGTGTTTGGCGACAATAGAGTGAAAAAAGATGAAATTCTAAAGAAAAAGTGACATGGCAGTGGTCGTAGTGATTCACGGCCCAAGACCAAGAATGGTGAAAGAAAATAAGTGAAGCAAAGGAAAATACATGGCTTTGATGGCATGAAATTCTCAAAGTATACACAACAATGGACTTCCAATATTTTACTTAGGAACACTGCAGCGTAATAGTGACGGGACAGGTCACAGAGGATTGCGCCACTCTAATACCTTGTTGAATTAGCAGAAAAATATAAAGGGAGAAGTGTGGAACAATATTTGGCAAAATAGTTTATATTCAATAGGTGCTTGCTTAAGTGTAGATACCTAGCACTATATATAGTCCTTATGGAATAAATACATGCATAGTTTCTAGTATAGATTTTTTTTATTTTTTTAATAAAAGAAATTATTTTATTAATAAGAAGAGAATAATACAAAGTGAAGATGATAGGAGATCCTCGAAGCAAAAAGAAAACAAGAGAAAACATCAAAACATCAAAGCTTTCCAATCTCTTATCATATTAGAGATGAAAACCCCTCTAAAAGGGTCATGTCCTTACACCAATATGTAGATTTTGGCTCAATGAGAAGGGTTTTGGCAGTGTTTCCTCAAACAAATATGAGCAATATGCACCAATAGATTACAGTAAGGACAGGTGGAATATGCTGATTAATGTGATTATGTTTGCATCAACAATGAGAAGTCGGTTTGGGTTAGAACGATGAAAACATATGGGCAACAGCCTGATTGCTTAAGGCATTCGAGTTTTTTTTTTCCTTCTTTTTTCTTGGACTAATTATGAATCAGTGTCAGGACAGAAAAGCAACTCACATCTTATCAACACAATTGCAATATCTTCCCTTGTTGTGAACTCCTTGAATGCATCTTCAATTTGTTTGACAGTTGTTTCTGAATTTGACAACCCAGGAGAGAGCAAAAAGTGAATATAAGCACATCATAGAACCAATATCACTCCCAATTGACTTAAAAAATAGAGTAATAAACAGAGACAAGCAGGTTTAGGGGAGGAGGTTAGCATATCTAATACTTTAATAAAACATGTAAATGGAAATCTATTCAACAATATGAAGGCAGGGAATTGCTGGATTTTCTACACAATTGCCATGCCGTGAATTGGCATGTTATATCTTCCACATCGTTAGCACTAAAAAGATTAACCACATGAATTGTTTTCTTGGAAGGATGAGCTGTCCTTGAGACTTAGCACCCTTACCATATCAGCTTTTCTTGAAAGGGAAACCATGAGACCTAAACCAAGAACACCTGGTAAAGAGTTTTGTCCTTTGTACAACTCGCTTGCTAGGAGGGAATCAACATTAGCAGTCGATTGATTGATAATCAGAGGTGGAAAATCATCTATGATCCAGCTTTTAAAGAAGTTCAAGAAATGAGCAGTATTGTCCCTCACTTTAGCCAACCAATCATCCATGCAGACCCCATTACCATGCGAAAAATTGACTCCTTGGCTGGAAAATGCAAGTTCAGCCTCATGGATTGTGTGAAAAGAATACAAACACAAGTGGGAGGAATTGCAATGTATTTCAAGGTGAGCATTGCCAAGGAAAATGCACTCCGAAGGCAAGTGGTCATAATGCTCGATTGTGCGATGAGGTTGCAGTGTGGAAAATAAAGGTCAGGGGTTATGGCCGTGAACCCCTGTTTCCATTCTAAATATGCTTCCAACACGCGGGTTTTTCCATGGTGGACATGGCAAAGCCTTTAGATTGAGACTTGCCTGATGATGAGTTTCTAATACCCCTTTTCCACTTGCACATAATTGAGCTTGGCCCCATCAAACTAACAAATCCAATCCTCCTGTCATTAATCCCTTTCTTCTCTCTTCTAATTTGGGCTTGGCCATTTAAGACAAAAGCATGACCCAGTTCTTGTTGTGCAGTACCTTCTACCCAATTTTCCCTTTCCTTCGTAATATTGCTGCCACTGGGTTGGGGGCTTAGCAATAAAAGCTCTTACATTGAGACCCAGGAGTGATCTTGTCTCCAGTAAGTAATAATGCTTCCTCATACCTTGGGCCTTGGCCCATTAGTCTTGAGAAATAAATTCCAATTCCATATTACCATTACTGATTTTGTTTTTACCCATTAACTTAGAACCCTGGTTCCAAAATTCGCCTAGCTCCTTTTCAACATTTACTTTGTGAGATTGGGCTTGGCCCAATACGCTAAAAATCTTGCCCATTTTCAGAAAATTCCAATACATCTTTCTAGAATAAATTTTGGGCTCACTTGGTTTGGGCTCTTGACCCATTAAGCCAACACATGACCCGCTTTGAAATGATGGTGCTGTCGTACCAGTCTCCTCATTCCTCTGATGCTGTGGTTGATTGATTGCTGTGTAGGGGTAGCCACCGTTTCTGAAAACTTTGCCATGGAAGTCCCGATGATCGCCACGCACGCATCTGGACAGGACGAGTTTGACGGTTTTGGTGGTGGCGGTTGGGTCATCATGCACAACCACCCCTTCTCAAGCGAAGCTCTTGACATCGCGGATAACCCCTCATGTGTCTGCGCTTCTTGCTTCTCCTTCGGGGTTGACTTCCTCAGCCATCTCGGCCACGCTTTTGACAATGGACGTGAGTCCAGGCACTCACAACTTTGCTCCTGTTTTTGTATCTCTACTAGTACTCTGCCACCCATCGTAGGAGGATTAGAGTTTTGCAGCTCATGTGGTGGTTGTCGACTTGTCTTGGAGTTCGCCGCTCCTCTTCCTTCTTGCTATCTATTCCACGACATGCGTTGAGTGGCGAGATCTTCCGTCCTTCGTTGTGACGCCATGGCAGCCTACGTCCCAAGAGGAGTCAGGTGGCCTACTCCCCCTAGAAGGCCCAACTCGATGGTGTGAAGGACTACCCCGCGAATGAGGGGAGTATCGCTCCTTTCGATGGTGAGATCGAGATCACGACACACACTATGAAGAGGAAGGACTAGTGATTCCCTCACCCTTCTAGTACTCCTATTCGATCTATCCTCTAGCTCCACCCGGTGATGAGTCCTTCTCGCGGCGTCCTCTCGGAGGTCGAGCTCACCTTTGATCCCTCAAGTACCGCATCAACTCCTCACATTTCCTCTCCAAGTTCTCCATCCTAGTTTCCATCGTAGCTTCGCAGAAGGCCCCACAACTCTAGGAAAGGAGCTCTTGATACCAAAATGATAGAAACCACACAAGAAGAAACAGAAAATGGAAGAAGAAATTAATATTTCACTGAAGAGAAAATATAGAGAAAACGAAATGCAGAACGAGAGAAAGCTTGGACACTATAGCAGTCCACATCTCCCAAAGCCTAAGCCAAAATTCAGTTTCACCAACTTTCCCTATTTCCTTCCCTTATATACTATTCACATCAGCATGTGCATATGCTGTTACAACCCTTACCCCATAAGTATTTTGTTACAATCCTCACACAGAACACTTACACTCAACGCGCACAGCACACAAACATCACAGTTCACACTTCTAACACTTATTTTTTTCTCGCTCATACTTCAGTAATTACAATTAGAGCCCATTGTACTTGGCCCAATTCCCTTGGTTTCTAACACACATCAAGCACATGCGAAAACACCAACTGCTGTCCATTATTCTTAACAGAGGAATTCAATAGGAATGGAAAGATAGGTATCAATATTAACTCCACTTTCATCTCTTTGGCTCCAAAGAAAGATAGCTCAATTAGAATTAGAGATCATTGATCAATTGGCATTAGCCTTGTCATTGGTTTGAATAAAATAATGTCATATAATTGGATGCAATTACATGTGTATGAAGTGAACCATTTTCTTTTCTTGTAAATAAGCTTTTGCCTTTGCTTTTGATGAGGTTCAAGATTTGAGACGGTGTGAGCAAGATTTGAAGTTGATACCTGCGAATGTATAGACGTGAGTCCATTGATTCAAGGTTCGGATTTCAATTCTCAACTGAATATTCATGATCTACTCGGATTGATTTGGTTTATTTATTTCTTCTAACTAGGACTAAAACATTATAAGGAACATTCTCGACATGTGTTTATTTTTAGAAACAATTGGATCATGATAATAAAGTTAATATGTTTGTTTCGTTGGATTTGAGAGGAAATGTTAGTAAGGGCGGAAAAAGAATGAATTAAGTGTTAGGTTGTCATATCCTAAAGAAAGACAATAGAAGTTATGAAAACACATTTGTATACCTGTCAAAATTGATAAATGGGAGTGAATCTTGATGTGGTACTAGAGTCGAGATTCCTTTAGCTTGAATTTCATACTAAAGATTCTAGGTTCACTTGAAGGGTTTCTTAGGGATTAAAGTGAGAATGAGTTGGAAGGGATTGTTCTCTCTCTATGTAAGTGTTTCAGCTGAAGGGTTTCAAGGCTACTATGGACACCCCTTTGGCGCCTACTCCTATCGACTCACCTCGTCTCTTTATGTTGTTTTGAGTTATTAATGTTTATCTTCTTTACATTATGGTTGTGTTCTCCAATCCCTAAATCTCTAGGTGAAGTCACATCTCATCCTAGGTGGAGACAAGCTATGATTGAGAAATGTGTGCACTTCAAAACAAAGGTTCTTGGGAATTAGTCTGTCTTCCTCCCAACAAATTGGTGGGGATGGATGTATACTGAAGGTGAGTCTTGATGGTGTTATTGATCGTCTCAAAGCTCATCTTGTAGCCAAAGGGTACATTTTGATTGGGGGTTTGGATTATGACGACACCTCCCTTGTTTCCAAGATGGTCCCTCTACGTTTCTCTGTCTATGGCTACGATGCACCATTGGTCGCTTAATCAGTTCGACATCAAGAATGCCTTTCTGCATGGTGATCTTGAGGAGGAAGTCCATATGGAGCAACCTCAAGGTTTTGTTGCTCAGGTGGAGTCTTTTGGCCTGGTTTGTCCCCTTCATAAATCTTTGTTTGGTCTTAGGCAATCCTCTCGATCTTGGTTTTGTAGATTTTCCATTGTGGTTCAACAATTTTGTATCATTTTTAGTTAAGCTGGTCACATTGTTTTACCATCATACACAACGAGGCTATATCTTTTTGATTGTGTACATAGATGGTATTGTTATTATTGGAAGCAATAGTCATGGTATAGTGCAAGTAAACATTATCAATGTCATCAATTTTAGATCAAAGACCTCGACAAGCTTCATTATTTCTTTGGAATTGAAGTAGCACACACCAGAAACATTATAGTCCTCTCATAGAGAAAGTATGCTATGGACCTCCTAGAAGATGGGCTTACTTGGTGCAAAGCCTGTCGTACTTAATTGTATCCTAAAGTGAAGCTCCTACAAGTCAGGGGGAGCCATTTTCTGACCCAAGGAGATATAGAGGATTGGTTGGGAAATAGAATTACATCACTGTCACTCGTGTAGGTTGACACTTCTTTGTATCCTAAGGTTAAACTCCTACGAATAAGGGGGGAGCCGTTTTTTAACCCAAGGAGATACAGAAGATTGGTTGGGAAATAGAATTACATCGATGTCACTCGTCTAGATATCTCCTTAGTAGTGAGTGTAGTATGTCAGCTCTTAAACTCACCATGTGACGGTCATTTAGGATGCTGTGATTCACATCCTGATGTATGTCAAGAGCGCATCTAGAAAGGACCTTGTTTACGAGGATAAAGGGCATTTCGAGATAGTTTGATATTTAGAAGCTAATTGGGCAGGTTCTCATAATGATAGCCATTTCTAGCTATTGTATTCTTGTTGGAGGCAATCTTATTTCTTTGAATAGTGAGAAGCAAAAGACAATTGTTTGTGATAACCGGGTAGCATTGCAAATTCCCCTAATCCTTTTTTTCATGAGAGGAGCGAATTCATTGAGGTCGATTTCCATTTTAACTGAGAAAGATTCTATTTGGTGATATTACCACAAGTCATGTACACTAAAATGATCAACTAACAGGTGTTTACCAAGTCTTTAAGAGGTCCTACAATAAGTTATCTATGTAACAAGCTTGGTGCATATGATTTATGTTCTTTGGCTTAAGGGGGTGTGTTAGAACCTATAAGTAAGATAGTTAGGGTATCAAATCATGTATTTAGGGAAATAAAATGTTTTGTATGTCTGTAAATATTCTTGTGTTTATTAATTGTTGTCTATGTATACCATACTACGCTATGTAGTTGAAACACATATTCTCATGTCTTTCTCTATCCTCTCTTTCTCAAGGGTCATCTCCACAAGTTCATCTCCGTTAGAGCTCTGCATCATTGATTGTCTTCTGCAAACTTTTTCTCACGAACAGAACATATTATCACTTTCTAAAACTGAGGACTTAAACGGAGTTGCATTTGAATTTTGGCTGTAGTGGATCTTTTGTGTTGGCCATGCAGGATTTGAAAATCAGAGGCTAAAAAACATAGATCAGAACGGCTAAGCTACCCAAAGAACTGGACAGGGTTGGGTATGACCTGATCCAGAGGTTTTTCAAATCAGATTGTATTGTAGTTGGGGCAGAGAAATATGGACTTGTGTTTGGAGGATTAGATCTGCTGCAAGCCCTGCAAGTTGATTTCCCTCGTCTTAACCCATTCTTGAGCAATTTGCAAGACTATCTAACTTCTTCCAAATGGTTTTCTTTTGAAATCTTTTAAATATAATAAACTATAGTCAACCTTTTGGTTGAGCCATTAACAGGGTGAAATTGTTTGTTTTGCAGTCTATGTTGGGGGTAATTGGCTTGATTGGTCCCATAAATGCATGAGATGCAATATGCGGAACACTAACAGATCTGTGTCTGCAGGGATGTGATGGAAGTCCGGGATGCAGAATACCGAGCATGGGCCAATGTTCAAAGTTTGAAATCTTCTCTTGATGAGCATCAGTTAGAACTTCGAGTTAAGACAGCAAATGAAGCAGAGGCCAAATCTCAACAAAGGCTGGCTGCTGCTGAAGCTGAGATAGCAGACATGAGACAGAAATTAGAAGCTTCCAAAAAGTTAATCTCTGATTTGGTGTAGTTAATTGAAGTGTCATCTCATCTAATGTGTTTTTATGCCAATATTTTACATGTGGTAACCCTAATAAATGTTCTCTCTTTTCTTTTAAGCTGTTGACTCAGATTGATGCAAATGTTTATTTTTAAGCAGTTGACCAACATTGATGTAGTTGTTTTTGCCTCTCTCATTAGGTGCTTTCAGTTTCTTTTTTCATGTCTCTTACTCTATTGATTAATTAATATTTTTTTTTACAGACAAAAGCTTGTTTTTTTAATTTTTTCTGTATGAGCAGTGTTTCTATGGATTTCTCCATCAGCTTCCAATATTGAAGCCAAGTTAGGGTCCTCTTGTTTAAACCTTGAAAAATCCACATTATGTTCTCCAAGAGTATCTTTTTATGCGGCTGTTTCTAGCTTATGAGAAAAGCCCAAATTGTTTTTTGGCATTTAGTTTTTTAATCCAAAAAACTTATCTAATTATTTTGGATATAATCATGCATTTTTTAATTTAATTGATCTTTATCTTGAAAACAGCGCAGACAAATACCCTTACATTGGCATTGGCATTCTTCTCTAAATACTCCAGTCTGATGTTGCATTTCGTAATTCTTCTTGTGGATTTTTATGCAAGGAAAAAAGGTTACATTTATTATGCTTTTTGTGTACCTGGTTAGGTTTGTGTCATTGGAGTTGCAAACTTGATGATATTGGAGTTAAAAGCTTGATGATACCTTTGTTTTTCTGTCGGTTGTTGGATGAATTTGCGTATTCTTTGTGGAGTAGGGTGGAATCAATACTTGCTTCATGTGAATGCAGCTGACAAGATCTCTTGAAACTTTTCGTTTGTGCTTCATCTGTTTGCAATTGAAATGCCCTTAGTGGTATGTTTTATTATTGTGATGGTGGTTTCTCCATTTATCCATTATGTTTTGCTATTTCAGGGTGATGTGTAAATTGTCTGATGTCTTAAGATCAAAAAACGAAGAAAATGAGGCCTACTTATCTGAAATAGAGGTCAGGTATCTTATCTCAGTTGTGGATTGGAATTCTTTGTTGCATATGACAATATTCACGTGTTATTATAATGTTAATGTTGGTTTATTGCTGTTGTGATGATTTTCCTGCAGACTATTGGGCAAGCCTATGATGACATGCAGACTCAAAACCAGCATCTGTTACAGCAGATTACTGAGAGGGATGATTACAATATTAAGGTGACTTGTTTTTCATTTATGTTGAAATTTATTACACTTCTATATACATTTATTTTCAATTTTAGTAATTTAATTGGATATTTTCTTTATTATCTTCAGAGATAAACTAAACCCTTCCGTGTGTCACCAAACTTTGTAATCTTGGGTTTGCATTTTTGGTTTGGTTTAGCAGTCTAGCAGAACATGGAACTTTAGGTCTGTTGTCTAATGGACTATATAAGGTCTCTGGCCAAATGAATTGATGTTTCGATGGTTCTTAAAACTTTCCGAAATGAGGAATCACTTCTAATAGAGTAGTTACATCTTTTGTTCAATTAGAAATAAGCTTTAATGTTGTACTCAAATAAAAGCTTTAACTTAGGTTTATTGATTGCTGGATGCATACTTAATATTATCGGGGGTTCCTAACCAAGCAGACCAAAGTGAGAGGTTTGAGTTTATATCTGGGCTAAGGAATGGAAAATCCCAAAGAACTGAAGCCCCTTCATTGACATAACATTAGCTGATACCTGTGTACAGGACCAAATATTATGGCTACTAGAATAGCAAAAGCAGAACAAAACTGACTTCGTAGGTGTGCTCACTCTTGCGAAAATCCTTGCATATGTTTTTGTCAAATTCTTGAATCTTCAAGGACCCATATATTGGTGGCTGACTGTAGAACCAAGGAAATATTATTGCTTGTTTTTAGACGAGTTGACAGCAAAAGCAATATTGGGTTTGAGTTTGGTACATGTTGACTCTAAATCATTAAATCTTTTGGTAGTTGCAGAACATAGAACTTGAATAAGTTGTCTAAAGTACTTATTGGTCATAGATGTGGTAATTTTTGTTGGTTGTTGTCTATACTGTCTATATTATTTAATATAATGGTATTGTCCCCTTCCACTGCTATTTGGTTACATTAGCACCTATTTTGTCCTTATAGTTTGTTTATATTTAACATTTACTAATAAAATATAATTTCTTTATATTTAACGTTTACAAATAAAATAACCTACCCACATGCATGGTTGTCTGAATGCACACCATATAGTTTTGATTTTTTCACTCTTACTATTCGTTTTATTTTTAAATACATTTTTTTATTTTTTCTATAATATAAGCAATTGTATGAAGAACGCATGACATCTGGATTGACTGGATGCCTGTTAATCTGCTATTATTGATATTTGTTTTTGTGCAGCTTGTTTTGGAGGGTGTAAGGGCAAGGCAAAAGCAAGATTCTCTGGTCATGGAAAAGCGAGCAATGCAACAAGAGATCCAGCAAGCAAATGTTTCCCTGAATTTATACGATACGAAAACAGCAAGAATTGAAGACCAGGTACAAGGATCTTGAATTATGTCACATTTCTGATACGGATTTGGAATTGGTGTCTGATTAGTTGATATGCAGTTGAAGTTCTGTTCAGATCAGGTTCAAAGACTTACAGAGAATAAGATTCAAAGCTTCATCACATTGGAAAATACACAGAGAAGGCTGTTGGATGTTAGAAGATCGTCTCAACAGGCTAGGGATGCAGTTGCAGAGGTGCAATCTAAAATTGGTAGTAATCGAGTGACTTGTATGGAGTCACACGTAGAACTTGAGAAAGAAAGGTAAATTTGTAATATAAGAGTTATTTTTTTATATATGCTTTCTGTACGGATTGATTGGGAAGCTTTTATTTGTTTTTGGGTTCATGCTTTTATCTTTTCTTTAATAGGTTTGCCAAGAAAAGAATAGAGGAGGAGCTGGAGGTTGCCAGGAGAAAGTTTTCGTGCCTTAAAGCACAAAATGAGAGCTGCTCAGTGACTGGAAAGCTTCTGCAGGAACTGGGAGAGTACAGGGAAATTGTCAAGTGCAGTATCTGTAAAGACAGGACAAAAGAGGTAAATGTTTTTCTTGTCTTTCTAAATGTATTGATACCTCGCTGTACTGGTACACGAATGGATATGTTCCGAGAGATGCTTAATTAGGGCCTTCACATGTTTTTATGCGCATCACAGTTGGCTAGACTAAAATTTGAAAAATTAATATAGTTGCTCTTTTTTTTATTTTATTTTTTTGAAATTCATATTGCATCTTTTGCTTTTTGTCAGGTGGTAATTACAAAATGCTACCACTTGTTCTGCAATTCATGTATCCAGAAAGTAGCTGGGAGTAGGCACCGGAAATGTCCACAGTGTAGTACAAGCTTTGGGGCCAATGATGTTAAGCCTGTTTATTTGTAATTGGAAACTCGCTTCTCTCATGCTTGTTGGCCAGACCCCCGTGTTCTTTTAATTTTTCTGATCGAAAGATATGCTGTATCGGTACCCAACAGGTTCATGTGTATGTTTTTGCCAGCTGTTGCGATAAGGAACATTGGCAGGGATCAACGAGTCCCTGTCCCGTTCTCGTTTTAGACCAAAACTGATTATTTTTGCTGGTACTTTTTCTTAGTACCATCTGTTTTTTGTTGAACCTGGTATGTTTAGATTTACAGTTTTAGTATAAGAAGTTGGAGCCATAGGAAACTTGATATTTGTTCCATGGTCATAATACATCTTCCAATGCGATTTGGAGACCGTGCAATTTATAATTCAAATTATTCCATGCAATGGCTTGGAAGTTGACTCTAGAGTGGAATGACAATTTGTCAATTGTCATACATCAATAGTTAGTTTGCTAGAGATTCAAATTCTCTCTAGAGACTTGTATATACGTCAGATTGTATTATTGATCGTTCAATTTCGTTTTTGATAGCCTTCGTATCGTTGTACGGTTTGTACAGATATTAAAACTCAGATTCTATCATTTATTGTAGCTCATTTTTCAATCTTACTAGTTTTCTCCGTGATGTATTTTTTTATTTGAAGCTTCAATTATGCTAGAGAAACAAAACGGTCTCCGCAACACGTTACTATTGATGCTGTTATATATGAGATTGGTATGTATTTTTGGGCTGTTATTATGAATTGTAATGGATATAGTAGCCGACATTTCCCCACTTCTTGTAATATTATAATCATGTCAGATGCCTATCTTTTTCGATCTTATGATGCAAAAATGTAAGCATGATGGTATGACTAGTTTTTAGAGTGGGTTTTTCTTTTGGTCAACAGTACAGTAAGCTTTAAATTTTGAAGCTTAACCAAATGTCCTTATTTTGTTATTCGAGTATTCTACGTTAGTGGCTTGTAGTTTTGACATATTTGCTCGTGATTGTGTCGGTGTTAACATATGCCAAGTTTTTTTCTTAGCTTCTATGTTATGTTTCTACTGATATTAATCTTATTCCTTGTCAATGCTATTATTCTATGCATCACAATATTACATAAATCATGTCCTTTAAAATCATTTTCTAAGGTAGCATTTGGTTTGTGAGATAGGACACAAAATACAGGGACAATGGAGACAGAATGTGTTTGGAAGGGAAACAGGAATAAGGGATAGGAAAATTTTTTGTCCTGGGTAGAAAAACACAATTTCTGGACTTTCAAAGATGGGGCATGATATAGAAATAGAAATTTAATATTTTTTTCTTTCAATAATACCTTTATATATATTTATTATTTATGTCTTCGTCTCTCCTGCTCCATTGTTCTTGGATTTTTGTCCCCGTTCTTTTACCAAACGCTACCTAAGGGATTGGTTTGATGTCATTAAAATATATGGGATACATTTAGAAACTTATAGAACCTAATCAGGGCTGAATGATGCGAGAACTTACAATCTTGCTCTTTTGATAATGGCAAATCAATATATTAGAAAATACGTGTGTATGTGTGTGTGTGTATGAAGTGTATCACAAATAGCATAAGGGAAAACATAGCGTGCTAATAACTTCATGAAGACAAACACTTATAGAACAAGAGCTTTGAAAGATATAGAGCACTCTCTCCATTCCTTAATAATAGGATTGTGTCAGTTGCAAAAAACCTTTTTAGAAGAAAAAATCTTTTGGCATGGGTTGATTGATAGAAACATATATGGCGATCCTACAATCTTGGATAACGTTCAAATTTGAGATCATCTATAAAAAAAACCATCATTTGAAGCTGCAAATGTTGTTGACGTAAGACAAGGAAATATCTTAAGAAATCCCATCCTTCTGAAGCATTGGAAACATTGTTTTTGATATTGTTTCATTGAGAAACCTTCATAAAAAACTCTTAGCTTAGCTAATATCCTCCTTGTGAGTCTTTTATGTAAGAAGTCATTCAAGTGACTCCCTATTTTAAATTATATATATAGATAGCTCGAGTGATTTTAGAAATTTGAAACCACAGCCTTATATCAAATCTTTGTATCCTTGACATGGTAGTGGTCACTGTGAGTTAGCTTGGAGATGTTAGGACAAGACTACTTGCGTATTAACTTGAGAATGCTAGAACAAGATTATCTATTGTAAGGTTGAAGACGTAACACCCTACCAAGTATAACATCATTCTTAAGCCATAACATCAGACTTGAGAGTTGTTATTTCTAAATTAGGGACCTTCCTAAAGTATCTATAGTATATTCGATCGAGTTGTGTAGTAACTATGTCATAGATCTACTTACATTAAAAAAAAAGAAAACAAAGTTTTTAGAAAATACATGTTTGGATACATGAGAAAGCTCTTCTATGAGCCTTAATATGCATATGTCTTCTTAAACATTTACAAACATATGCATATAAAAAGAAAACTAATAGTAGTCTTTGGCCTTCGAGCTACTATAGATCAGACACTTGCATGATAATAACTTCATTGTTCCCTTGAGCAATCTAGAGACAACACGGGAACACACAAATATAGAGGTGAGAATTATGAAATTCTCATAAGGTATCTCCAAATACACAATAATCAATGTCATCATCATTGTCCCATCCATCTCAGTTTATTAAAAAAATGTGACCATGCAGGACATAACAAAGATTCATTTTAAAGTTCAAAATCATCATTTCGAAGTAGGTTCCTTTTCAGCATTCAATCACTTAATTCACATATACCATAAAACTCAAACTGCTAGTAAAACATCATAGGCAAATAATTCATAATAATATGAGTATGCATATGATAAATGCAATGACTTTCTTCATTTCTCTCAATTCATTTCATTTACTTTCCTTTACTTTGGTATCTTTCACAACTTCACATGCCCTTAACATGTTGAAGAGGATCTTACTTCTTGTGCCCTTGACATGTCAAAGCGGATCTCATAAGTACCTTTCTCTTGTGACCAAATAACTCAATTCTATGCTTTATCTTTTTTCATTGACATAAAGAAGACTTAGTTCATACCAACTGTTATCAATGGATAACACCAGATGGGGCAATAAACCTTGTTAGACTGAGCTTATTCCTATACGTAATCATCGAATTTTCTTTTTTTCACTTCTGAATATAGATCTATTCTTAGCTGGTATGTTACCAACTCATAATATCTTTAGGAAAGTTCCTTTTTTTGCCTTTCCCTTCATTCAACATAAGTCTTGTTTCTATTTTACCCATATGTCAGAATATGCACAATTGAAGTTCATACATTTTCTTTTGTTACGTATATGCTCATATACTTTCTTTTCCAAATACATGCATTGATCATGTTTAGACATTCACCCACAAGTAAAGTTTTAATCATTCCTCATAAACTAATATTTAAAGTCTATAGCATGCATTAATACACATCACACTTGAGTCAAATGTCATTATATAATCAATTTAAGACGTTTGTACACTTTCAGGACATTAGGCATATTTCACATCCCAATAATGCATTTAGTTCACATACCAAAATGTAGAATTCACATACCAAAATGTAGAAAATAGGGCTACCAAAAATTCTCTATGACACTTCAATGTGTCCATAAGGTGTAACACCCTAATATTTAACTCAACACGCCTAGGACGTATTTAAGTTAATTATTAGTTATTATTCTTTTGTTCTAGTTCTAATTTAAACTCTTGGAAATGCTCTAACAAAATTACAGGTAAATTTTTTTTTAAAACAAAATGTGAGCCGCTCGTACTAAGTAAAATCCATTATCTGTTTCACACATATAGAGGAGAAATAAAAACGAGTCACATGCGTGCACAACAATCACATGAACATAACCACATCATCATATATAATTATAGCATAAGTGTTAAATTTTCCACATTACGCACCAAAATACACTACTAAAAGGGTATCATGCCCACCAATAGAGGTTGGGTTAGGTGTAGGCATCTGAAAAAGACAAAAAACGTATATGAACTAAAACAGCCTCCTAAAACATCTCCTCCCACTACTCCTACTGGGTATGCCTAGAGTAGATAACCTCTAACAAAAATATCAAAAGAAGGATCCTTTCAACGAGATATTCACAAGCATTCCAAGAGGTCCACCATCAACACCTACTAATGACGCTCCCAGAAGGGGGAAGGTATCTGAGCACACGAGCAAGGTCGGTAGAAGTGAGACAACCCACAAAATGATAAGACTGGTTGGTAGGATTGAAGTGCATCTACAGGTGAGAGCATCAACATAGATTACTAACGTAGTCATTGCCCTTTGAAGACGAGGTGGAAAGAAAGAGAGAGGGAATGCGAAACTTATATAAGAATCTTAGTAGGGCTATTACCTCCAAACAAATGTCATCATCTTCGTCCTCAAGAACCTCGGGTTTCATTATGAAAATAGTGGATAATTAAGAAGATTCATTTATTAAGTTTCAAATTGTAACGCCTCGATTTCTTGTTAGTACAAATGACAAAATGCCCTTGAGGTCATTTTTACCTAATTTGAGGGTTTGCCCCGGCAACCCTCGAATGGGTCAACTCGATGTTTGAAGGGGATTATGCTATTGTGAATGATTTTCGAGGTGAAATCGTTTTCTAAACTTTCGGCTCAAAATGACCAAAATACCCTCTGTGTCTACATGGGTAAAAGGTGCCATTTGAGCCCAGAACTTTCAAGAAGTTTAGAATGATGTTTATGAGCAATGTTTGATGTTTAGTCGGGCTGGAAGGTCCCGGTAGTTTAGTGCAAAATTACCATTTTGCCCCTAGAATAGTGTCCATAAGCCTAATGACGCAATTAAGCAAACCTAAGCAATATTAGGCTCTAATCGAAGATTAATTTATTTCGATAATTAATCTAGAGTCAAAATAATTTATTAAGGTTAATTAGAACCTAAGATTGCTTAGATAAACTCTAATTGCATTCTTTAATTCAAGATTCCTAGTCATGGAATCTTGAATAGTGTTTTCTCTCTCCAATTCCTTAATTAATTGAGCCATACCTCATTTGACCAAAAGAATTATTTTAAATTACTAATCTAACAAGATTGCTCTCCTAATCAAGTCTTGAACCACCTTAATTGGCCATTTTCTAAACACTTGCTTACAAACTCCTAATCAAAAGCCTAATCAAAGATACACTTAAACCACAATTACATGAACAAAAATCCCTTCCCCCTTGGCTGATGTGTTGGCCGAAAATCTCCCCTAAAAATGGTGCCACATGTTGATTTTTGATGCACTCCAAGCCCATGCCGTAGGCCATGCTTTGCCCATACCTTGCCCATACCCAACACCATGCCTAAGACCATACCAATCAAAGAGATATTTCTTCTCTCCTCCCTCCTCATTTTGCCGGCCACTCTCCCCCCAAAAAGGCCATCCATGAGCTTTCCATCTTCTATAAATACCAAGCCTTGATGAACCTTGTCACATTTTGGTTCACTTGGTAAGTTCACACTTCTTGCAAATCCTCTTATTTCCTCTCAAACTTCCTCACTTTGCTGATTTCTTCCTTCAAGTTTCAAGAGGATTTTCCTTCTCCATTTCATCAAGAACTCAAGCTTTCTTTCATATCTCTCAAGACTTCTTAAGGTAGGGGTTAAGTTTTGATGATTTTGTTTGTGTTCTTCAAGAAAGTTCTAGTTTTCTCTTAGTTTCAAACTCTTTTCTCCTTCCCCTTTTTTTCGGCCAAGAGGCCCTTTCACAAAGAAAACATAGCTTGATGATGAGGTTTCAAGATAATGACTTGTTGTTGTCATGTGAGAAACCTCTAAAGCTTGAAACAACTTGGTCTTGGACCATACATGCTTGGATTTCCTTTCTTTTCTTGGCTTAAGTTTCGGTTTTCCTCTTCCTTTTCTTAAGGATTTCAGTTTTCTTCTTTGGATTTGAACAAAGTTTGTAAAATATGTCAAGTAGATCACAAAAGTTTTGTTAAGAAAGTTAATCTTATGATTTCAAAGAGCTCTAAGCTTACCCTTGCCAACCTTAAAGTTGGTCGGCCGTTCTAAGAGTTTTACTCTAGATTGAAGCCCATGAGCAATAAAATAAAGAATATGACTTAGTCCTTGTAGTTTTGTTTAGACAAAGTGTTGAACTTTGAGTCCATTTCCTTAAGCTTGATGATGAAGTTCAAACCTTAAGATTTCTTTGAAGTCTAGGTGCTAAGAACTCTAAAGCTTGCCTTATGATACATAATGGGTTGAGGTTTATGTTCCTCTAAAAGTCTTGTAAGAGCTCTAGTTAAGATAAAAACAAGTTGCATTCATGTTTAAATTTATGTCTTGCATCTCATGTTTATTTTGATGCTATCACTAATTTCACAAGAGTAAATGAATGAACTTGCATTACCATATTTAAATTCCCAAGCTTGCATTTCATGTTTATATTTCAAGTCATCACTTAATCCTTAAAGATAATAATGAAGTTGCATCTCATATTTATTTTATGCTCTCACTTTACTTTCTAATGAAGAGTAAAATGAAGTGCATAGCATGTTTAAGATTATGTTATCACCTAAATACTCTAGAGCTCAAAGACTTGCCCTAAGTATCCTAAAAGGGGAACTCAGTAAAAAAGAAATGGATGAGTTTTAGTATGATTTCAATAATGGTTTGATTTTGTAAAATGTGAATGATTAAAAAAATGTTGGAAAACTGTTTTATGAGGTTTCAAGATGTTTAAATAGTTTGGAATGTGTCAAAAATCATGTTTTCTCAAATTCCTAGGTTCTGGTAATCATTACCATCATGTAATCGATTACCAAAAGGTTTTCGAAGGACTTTTGGTTCTGGTAATCGATTACTAGAGGTAATGTAATCATTACATCATTTCTTCATGCCCAACCTCTTGGAAACCCTGTAATCGATTACCTTATAGTGTAATCGATTACTATATGTTCTTTATTTTAAAAAGATTTAACCTAAGTAATCGATTACCATTGTATGTAATCGATTCCCTGTTGAAAAACCCAGAATGAATTGAGCTCCTGGTAATCGATTACTAGGAACATGTAATCGATTACCAAAACACCTTTTGTTTCCTGAAAATGTCCCAAGAGAAAACTAGCAACTTGTATGCATTTCAACTCAAGAGATTATGTGATTTTATGGGTTCATGATTTCGGTTCTATATTTGGCTACTGTATAAATGCTGTTCTAAGGTGTTAAATGTAAAAATTATGTTGAGTGAAGCAAGGATCGATTTAGAAAAGTTAGAAAAGGATAAGTAACTTAAAAGGGATTAGAGATGAGAATTCTAGAACACCTTAATGCAAGAAATGCAAATCTTCTAGCAAGATTAATTCAAGAATAAATGATTCATAATTAGTAAGACATGTACAAGATCCCTTCATAAATAATTAGGTGTTGATTTCTAAGTTTAAGATGATGATAAGAGATTTAAAGTGGATTATAACTTAGAGACATGCCTAGGAATCCCTCATAATTGGTCTAGGAATTGATTATGGAGCCTTAGGCGAAGACGGATCTTAAAAAGGGTCACGAATGGAGATTCTAGAGCCCTTAAGCAAATGATATTCTCCCTTTTGTGTGCAGTGTTGTATGGAATTTTTAGTAAGTTCAATCTTAGACAACAAGTCTAAGTGTTAACCTCTTGAGGGTAATAAAGATGCAAATACAAGTTTAAAGCCCGTAAGGGTCAAAGCATAAGATACTATGAGATAGGTGGATGAGAGTATATTATGATGATGAACCTCGTGCACACCTATGATGATGTGAATATGTTAGTTCCTTGAGTATGAAACCTTATGTGCGTAACTTGATTTGGTGATATGATGGAATGTTGTGTTAAGATGCATAAGGTTTCGAAATATGAATGAAATTGAGAAATATGCTCATGTGAACTAGAAAGTTTTTGATTTGAGAAAGTTCCATGAAAATGATGCATGTGACTGAGATGATGTGGCATGACTCAAATTTGAGGAAATTGAGAGTCTGTTATGCCGCTGAATTTCCGTCAAATTTGAGGGACATAAGAAAGTTTTTGAGAAAAATGATGTTTAATGATGACATGCAGACGTACTTCTCCTACTAGGAATGAGGGAGGTAAACCGTGAGGGCATAGGCATTTGCCTGCCAAAGCGGACAAAGTCGCTGGTCTTAACCGTCGATGCGTTTCAAAGAAAGAAAAATATATGATGTTTAAGGTGACACACAGACGTACTTCTCCTAAGTGAGGAGGTAAAACCATGAGGGCATCGACATTAGCCTGCCAACGGACAAAGTCGCTGGTCTTAACCATTCGATGCGTTTCGAAGAAGGAAAAAGTCCCATGATGGGTGATCCTTAGGCCCCTACCCGTACTCGGGAGTCGGATTCTGATGAATATGATTATGTTATGATTTGCTTATCAAGAGGATAAGTAAGAACTAGTGACGACTAGTTAAGGTATGAGCTCATAGCCTAGTTTAAGGGTGCGGTTACTATTATGATTGGTGTCACAAATATGAGAAAAGGAAAGATGTTCAAGAGAAAGTTACATGCCACTTATATGTTGATTGATATTTGTTGATTTATCTAAAGTCCTCCATGCATCCATGAACTATTATGTTGCATACATGTATTAAGAATCATTATAAAAGACATGGACCTTGGATAAATACCTTTGCGAAAACCTCATAATAAACCTATGCATGCTTAACCTTTTCATAATAAACCCAAGGTTCCTGGGACGTAACGATGACACTAGGATAGAGGATTTTCCCTGAGATTCTTTAGCAATTCTCACCCCTCTTTCTCTTTCTTTCCATTACGTCTTCAGACATCGATGGCGTCGTTCGTGATTTTCATTGACACGCCTACATGGGAGGTGCACTATGACCCAGACATCAGTTACCACTTCAAGGGTCATTGAGTGCGCGTTTTTGCATACGTGGGATGCCCTTTTGCTTTCCCCGTCTCCAGCTATCGCTCGACCCGACTTCACCCTTTGGCGACGACCTGATCTTTGAGAGGACACCACCCAGAACGGAGGCCGTCATGCTCATCCTTCCACGTCGGAGGCACGCGGATACAGAATGTCCCGTTCTCGATCAGAGCCAATCCTTCAGAGGGCTCTTCCCATTTTTCTATGGGTCTTGAGGAGGTAGCGAGGACGGTCACCCAGCCGAGGCATGCGAGGCGCGTCGACAAGCCGAGAGGCGGCCACGACACGGAGGCCATGCTGTCCCTCGATTCCTATGCCTAGATCTCCACTTCGTTGGGCTACATCCGAGGAGCTCGTCAGTCGGGGCTGTATATCTCAGCAGAATCGGCGTCACCAGATAGGCTTGAGTGGGAGGGTAGTCTTAGTTGGGTGTTTATCTTTTGGGTTGTTTCATGTATTTGTTATCATGTTTCTTATTTTATGTTATTGTCCTGGAAGCTCTGCCCACTAGTATGGGTAAGACTTTATGTTTCGTTATATTTCTGTAGTAATGTACTAAACTATGTTATCTAATGTGATGAGGGATGATGTTTATGATGGATGTGTTCTTTAATGCTTATGTTCTGTATGTTTTATTTATTCTTCCGCTTCACGTTGTATATGTTACGCACAAAGGCTCACACTTTTTATGAATCATTTCAAAAAAAAATTTTACCTGTATTTTCCGCTAAGTATTTTGTAAATGAATTTAAAGAGAAGTAATAACTAATAATTAGTCTTGATACGTCCTAGGCGTATTGGGGTTAAATATTAGGGTGTTACACAAATACCATTATCCAAGGCCCGTTTCTTTAGCATGAATCTTAATGTCATGAATGCATCATACCATATTATGAAATGCATGTCAATGCTTATGCAACATACCACAAGACTTGAATGAATTATCATAACATAAGGAACATAATTCATTTTTAATATAATCTTTCCTCTTTACTCTATTAGATGACTTAACTTTCTTATTCTCTTTTAAGGGGCCACCTAATACTTTATCCCTTGAGAGTTTTAGGTTATGAGCTCATACCTAACTAGTCATCATTAGTCTACACTTATCCTCTCGATAAGCTAATTCCCGACTCCAGAGTGCGGGATAGGGGCATAGGATCAACTCCCATAACCATTAATTCTAGAGTCTAAAGATCCCTTCTTTGGGTCACTTCTCATAACCATTAATTTTTGGAGTCTAAAGGATCATTTCCGTGTGTCTTATGTCACCTTTAATCTTAGCATGTTATTTAGAGATGCAAACACTAACATATAAACATGGCTAATATCATAACTTATAATTCATCATTTCATGCTCAAAATTTCATAATTTTTCTAAGTCCATAAATTTGGCAGAAATTTAGAATAATATTGGGAATGAAATTTCCAAATTTGCTTCCTGTCATATAACATATCAAACATTCATCTCAATCAATTATTCATAATCACAACATGCCATAAATCATGTAATTGATTACATAAGCATACATAACATTCTTTGCATATATCCATAAGCATGTTATCATCAATATATCATTGAAAAGTAAATATGCTCTTATCCAGTATGCCAGAAATCAAGGACGGAACAAGCTAATGCACTTTAAAATATTATTAGAGGTTCTTTACATATTTTTAATCTTCCTTATGACTTATATATATATATTTTTCCTCTTGAAGATTATTGCAACTTAAATTCTTAAAACTTTCTTTTATAAGACTTTAATATTCTATTTATAGTTCTACATCTTTTACATGACAATTTATAACTTTCTATATACTTAATATTTTAGTCTCTTAAAGGTATTTCTAGATTCCTAATTCATCAAACTTTTCATTAAGGGTAATTTTATTAAAAACACATTTATGATTATGTCATAGTATCCTTGCAAAGTACCTTTCAGACTCTTTCAACACACTAACCCGCAAGTTTATTTCTTATTCAATATTTTTATGGTAAAAAGATTTATGCATACCATACATAGATGTGTTTCTATGTGTCTTAGCTTTCTAACAGAGTTAAAATCAGTCCATTTACATTTTATAGAGTGAGTTCCATCTATTTCTACTATAAGGTCATATTTAGAGTTTTTAGTCTTTGGCTTAACTTTGAAAATTTATATCTTGAGCTAGAGAACTCTGTTTTAGGTTATTTTTTTGGAGATTGTTCTTTATTAAGTCTAGTTTGTAGAAAAAATAGTTTTATTCCCAAAAGCTTTATATTCTATGAGTTTCATATTTTGAAGTAGCTATTGCTAGAAATAGCTAAACTTCTAGCACCTATCATTTTCATGTTTGATGTTACTCCATCAACACAAGGATCATCTACCATGTTTTTAAGCCATATATGAGCATGAAAACATCATAAAAACATTTATAAAAGAGAAGTGAATGCATTGATTCATAAAAATATATTTCACAAACAACCATTCGAAACTTTTGTCATTAACACAAGCTTGAGGCATTCTAACCACGGACAATATTAGAAACCAAAAATGCTTGAACAAATAAAGAAGAAATCCCTACCTCTTATGTAGGGTCTAAAAGAGTCATTCTCTTCTTCCTTAAGCTTGAGGAAGAGTCCTTGGAGTGGATGACCCTCCTTGTATCTTGGCTCTAGAACTTAATGCTTAAGAAAATATTTCACTAGATTTAAAGATTGTAACTCTTGTGAAGGCTAGTGAAAGTTTGAATTAGAATTTAAGTGTTTCTATGAAGTTTAGAGAGTGAAGAGAAGTCTTTGAAGAGAAGAACATAAGAAGAAATGGTAGAGAAAGAATAATGAGAAAGAATACTTAGGGAGTTTCTAAGGCTTGAAGACTAGTAAGAGTGTATGTATTTTACAAGAGTTAGAGGATGTAGCTCTTGCAAAGCATGGTGAGGTCTCTTTGTGACTTGGAAATGGAATGAATAGAAGAGAGTTTGAAGAGTATTTGTAATGGAAGGATCAAGAAAGAAGAAGAATGCTTGCAAGATTTATGCAAGCATGTTGGCCAAATTTTGGGATAAGAAAATGTTCCATATTTCATGCAAACATGTAGGCCTAATTTTGTGATGAAAATACTCCATGTTTCATGCAAACATGTTGGTTTTATGCAAAAAAGTTGTTGTTGGGCATGCATGGTTAGCTGAAATTTTCTAACCTTTAATGCATGTATGCATTATAGATTTACATCATGTAACCTTATGTTTTAATAGGTATTTTTAATTTTTAGCATGAAATTATCTATGTGAATATATGTGGTTAAAATGTGCATGATGTATGTGATTTGAATTATTTTATTGTTATCTTAATCCAATGGCTTAGATTCATTCTTGTTTAAAGACAAGTCTAGGGATTTGTGCAAATGACATTGTCGTAATTATTAAAGTAGTGGCATTGTAGTAGTTATTAACGTAACGCTTGGTGATGAGGGCAGGAGTGATCGAATATAAAGAAGGCACGAACAAGGAGCGGCTTCTTGTAACACCTAATAATTAACCCAATACGCTTAGGTCATATCTGATTAATTACTAGACTTTACTTTTTGCTTCAGTTATTTAACCATACTTTGAAAATACTTAATGAAATTACGAGCCATTTTTTTAAAACATGATTGAAAACGTGAGCCTCACGTAGCATGAATGATAATCGAGAAAAGCGGAAAGACCAAGGGCATATCATGAAAAACACATCATATTGGCTCCATCATATGACATCCATAATTACATAACTCATAGATATTTGTACCAACGAGTTAGGCTAGGTGTAGTCAATCAAACAAAACATAAATAGAATATGGATGGAAGAACATCCATTAATGGCACCTAATAATAATAATACCCAAAAATAGATAGATATTCTGAGCTCACGTACAAGGTTTAGCGATACGTTTCTTCAAGGATGATAAGTTGGTTCACAAGCTCAAGTGTATCTACTAGGTGAGAGCATCAATGGAAATCACGAACATCACCTTTACTTTCTAAAGACGAGATGGAAAGAAGAAAGAAAGAAAGAGGAGTGAGAAACTTATAAAAGAATCTCATCAGTACTCACCTCATATGCATCGTGTCATCATCATCATTCTCAGGAACCTTGGGATTATTATGAAATAGTAAGCATGCTAAGATTCATTTATTAAGTTCAAATATACTTTCCGAGGTCAGTTTTAATCATGCATCATAAACTTAACATGTCATAATTATAATGAACTTTTCCTATTATATATCTCATTTACATATCATAATAACATAGCTATACATAAGACCACATCATATTCCTCATCATCATATCATAAATACTATGCATAGAAGAATATCATATTTCTCATCATCATCTCATAAATACTATGCATAGAAGAACATCATAATCACATAATACGTTACTTAGTTTCTTAGGTGACTTAAAGTTACTTTCATCATCATTTTCCTGGGTCACCCTATACTCCACCCTTTTAGGAGTAATCTAGGTTATGAGCTCATACCTTACTAGTCGTCACTAGCATATACTTATCCCTTTGATAAGTTAAACATGACTCTACCCTTTTGAGAGAATGGGCTAGGGGCAAGAATCACCTTTTCACCACCTATAGTTTGATGGGTCCAAAGGATCATTTCCTCATAATTTTAAGTCACCATTAAGTCTTTGCATGTTATATCATAATGCAACTCATCATTCATAATTATCATGACATATTCTCATATTTCATGCATAAGCGTTCTCATTGTTTGCAACAGCAACTATAACATGCAAGCCATGAAATTATTCAATAATATCAAATTCTCAATAGGCATTACATCATCATATAATCGCATTCCAAAGCATCAAAAGATGTCATCTAAAATTCCAGTAAACTTCCCTAAACAACCGAACTCTAAAATCGGGTAACCTTAATTATCAAACTAATTTCTTATGTATCTAGGGACTCATTACTATTATTACCATAATTATAAGCCTTAAGAACATTATTAAACTATATGAGGTAGCATAGGCAGTAAATCTTTCTCAAGGTTTTACAATGTGTCAAAGTTGCATTTTTAACCCTTTTCTTTACCGACTTTCCTATGAAGCTAAAATTAATTACTAAACCAATTATGAATCATTCTCACTTATCTAAACATAATAAAACCAAATTCTTATAACTTCTAAGGGTTCTGGACAGAATGTATAAATTCCATTCTTTAGAGTTCTAGAAATCTTGCTTTTAATTTTCTAGTTGCTAGTTTCATTTTTTTAGTGTTCGATTAAATCCTATACTAATTGTTACCAAATTTTCCATGGCTAACCAATCTTAGACAGAATTATAACATGCTAAAATAGATTTGGCAGTGACTAAATTTAAAGGGATAAAAAACTAGCTAAATTCTAGCTTACGTTGTTTTATGTAGCTAGTTTCTCTTTTAACATGCATAAATTGTTCCTCAATAATAAACATATCAAATCATCATCATACAATAGTACTAAACTTAGATCAGTGGCTGAATCATGAACCTCACATAATTGCTTAAAATCACATTTTCTAGTATCCCATAAAATCTTTGCAAAGCCTTAAAACTCTTTTAAAAACTAATTCTTTTTGTTACTCTTGAAAGAAATTTTAGAACTAAATAAGTAGCTTATTTAAAATCACTTTATGCCTACTTTAATCATGAGGCTGATTTATACATTGAAAGAATCTTCACGATTAAAATTTTCACTTAAGATAAAAGGAGCAAGTCTTGAGCTTTAGAGATTTAGGTGATAACTAGAATCATAAACATGCTATGCAACCTCATTTCAATCTTGTCTTTATAAGGTGATACCTTGGAAATATAAACATGACATGCAAGACTTGAAATTTAAACATGATGCAAGTGCTTGAAATAAATAAGAAGCTAAAGGGCGTAGCGTCCTGGACTATGGAGAGAAAAGAATCTTAATAAAAGAAAAATAAGAAACCGGAGCGGCGGTAGTCCACACTAGACCGGTGAAGAGAGAATTCTTATTACATCTTATTAAGCTCCAAACTCAAGACTTTTTAAAGAATGAATTCTTTGACTCCAATAATCTTAAGGAAATTGAAAGTGATCTTTAGAGTTCTTATTACCATGGTTCCAACTTTGCTTGTGATACTTGGGCAAGTCTTTGAGCTCTAGGATTCTTAGGTGATGACATAATAATAAACATGCCATGCGTGATTCTTTAGCCATTATAAAATAAAGTGAGAGCATAAAATAAATATGAGATGCACCCTCTTTATTATCTTTGAGATTAAGTGACAACTTGAAACATAAACATGAAATGCAAACTTGGAATTTAAACATGAGAAATGCAAGTTTATTTATTTATTCTTGAGAATTTAGTGATGACATTAAAAGTAAACATGATGTGCAAGGCATAAACTTAAACATGGATGCAAGTTCATTTTATTTCTTTACTAGAGCTCCACCAAGACTTTAGAGAAATATAAATTTAACCCAATATATATATCTTAACAAGACAACGTGAAAAATACATCTTTCAAGTTCTAAACTCAAGATCTTTATTTTTACATCATAAAAACCTCATTCTTTCAAGTTTTGCAGCAAGTGGAATTTTCAAGCTTTAAAGGCCTAATTTGATGGATTTACAACCCATACTCAAGGTCCTCATCATCAAGCCATCATTTCATTCCTTCTTAGGCCATTTGGCCAAAACCATTAAAGAAAAATAAGGAAAGAAAAAACCGAAATTATAAAGCTTTAAAAACTAGTGAAACCTTCAAGTTTTAGAGGTTTAACTTGTGAAGGCTTTGCAACCAACACACAAGAACCTCATTATCAAACCATGGTCTCATCATAATCTAGGCCATAAGTAAATTAACCAAAAAAAAAGAAGAAGAAACTGAATTGAAAAAGCCATAGAAAAGGTTCATTGATTCAACATTTTGAGCTAGAAACATAACTTGTCATAGCATAAATGAACTTAGAAACAACACCGTACCTGATTTTATTTGAAGGAAAGGAAGAGAACTTGATTTCCTTGAGTGAAATGAAAGAAAATCTCTTTGAGAAATGGGAGAAGAAGTTCGAGCCAGAGGAGGAAGAAAGAAAGCTTTTGGTGCTTCTAAAAACTAGAATTGTGTAAGTTATGAACTAAGACCTCTAACACACCTTCAAGTATGCCTATTTATAGAGATTTTAAAGCTTATAAATGGACAAAGGGAGGAGGAAGGCTGGCAAAATTTAAACGGAACAAAGGAGGAAAACATGGATTCAAGGCAAGTTGTATGAATTAAGGGAATTATGTTTCATGGTGACATTTTTGGCATTTTGTTTTAGTGCATTATTTGGCAATATTTTGATGCATTATGGCTCCATTATTTCGGCCATTTGCAGCCCATGGAAGAGAAATTTTTGTGTTCTATGTATTATTTAGGTGTAGGTAAGTTATTTTGCAAATTGAGAATTTGCAATTAAGGGCTTAGGTGAATTAGTAAGCAATTTGGGTGTTTTTAAGAAATTTTAAGTTTTAATCAATCTAAATAAATAATTTTGACTCTAGATTAATAATTAGAATCTAATAACCTTTAATTTGAGCCTAATATTGCTTAGGTTTCGCTATACGAATCAAAAATCTCAAAATTGGCAAAAACTGCACAAAGACGAGACAAAATGGTAATTTTACTTAAAAATTGCCGAGCCACCCGAGCTTAACCAATGGTTAATCATAGCTTAAAAACACCTTTTAAAACATTTTAGTGAAGTTTGGGCTCAGTCAGCATGCAAATTGGAGTTAAAAGGCCGCGGCGTTTTAATTTCGGCGTCAAAACTCAAAATTGAGATTCTTCTCCTCTATTAACACACATACACAAACAATCTTTTATTATTCGTCAAAACATCCCCTTGAGGACGGCCGGGGCCCACGATCCTCATTTTCTGAGTAAAATAACCTCAAGGGCATTTTGGTCATTTTACATGTCCAGAATTTGGGGTTTGCGACTCTCGTACGAATTGCTCCTAACTTCTTCTAATGTTATATTCCATTTTTGAGGATTGTTTGGTCTCAAATTTTATGTAAAAATTACCTAGAGTAATTCGGTAATTTCTAACAATAGTAAAAATCGAGGCGTACACTCCTGGCAAGGCCTCTAAGCGAAGGGTACATGAATGAAATTACACACAGAATGAGAAGGATCCTGAAGCTATCCAGGTATGGGACTATAAAGTTGAGGATGATAATATGAATTGATTGGTCCTACCTATGCCAACAAAGATGCATCTTCTTTTGGTAGCCCATCACTAAAGAACTCCATGGTTAAATATGTTTGACTTGGAGTAATTTTGGGATGAGTGACCTCCTGGGAAGTGTAATGCCCCAATTTTTTTGTTCTGAGTGCAAATGACCAAAATGCCCTGATGTCATTTTACCCAAATTAAAGGGCAGTTAACCAACAATCCTCAAATGGGCCAACTCAATGTTTGAAGGGGTTATAACTGTTATGTTTGATATCGGAGGTGAAAATCTCGTTTCTGAACTTTCGGCTCAAAATGACCAAAATACCCTGTTCTTTACACGGGTAAAAGGTGCCGTTTAAGCCAGAATTTTCCAGGAAGTTTAGAATGATGTTTTTGAGTGATGTTTGATGTTTAGTCGACTTGGAAGGTCCAAAGTTTAGTGCAAAATTACCATTTTGCCCCTAACAGTGTAGTGAGCCTAATGACGCAATTAAGCAAACCTAAGCAATATTAGGCTCTAATCGAAGATTAATTTATTTGATAATTAATCTAGAGTCAAAATAATTTATTAAGGTTAATTAGAACCTAAGATTGCTTAGATAAACTCTAATTGCATTCTTTAATTCAAGATTCCTAGTCATGGAATCTTGAATAGTGTTTTTCTCCAATTCCTTAAATTAAGGAATTGTGCCATACCTCATTTGACTAAAAAATGAATTTAATTTGTTAATCTAGTATGACCACTCCCTAATCAAGTCTTGACACTCCTAATTACCCAATTATCTCACCTAAACACTTTCTTACAACTCCTAACCAAAACCTTAATCAAAGAAACACCTAAACACATCACTAAAACACAATTACATGAGCAAATTAATTCCCTTTTGCTGCCCAATCTGGCCGAATACATGGCCTAGGAGAAGTGCCACATGTTGTTTGATTTCTCACTCAAGAGCCATGCTTAGGCCATACCTTCAAACCATACCTCACCATGCTTTCAACCATGCCTTTGCCCATACCTTGTAAGAGATATTTTCCTCCCCAATTGACCAAGCAAGGCCGCCATCCTCCCTTGTGTAGCCTTCATTGTGCAAAATTTTCTATAAATACCAAGCCTTGAAGAACCTTATACACTTTAGATCAGTTGCTAAGTTTAGTTGTCTTGCACTTTCTTGCATTTTCTCTCAAATTCCTCTTCATCTTCTTCAACTTCTTCTTCCTCTCCAAGAACCTTGCCACCACCACAAACAACCATAAACCACCACCCTCACCTTAAACCATCTCAAACACTCAAACTTTCCATTTCCAAGCTTAGAAACTCAAGGAAAAATCATCTTCTTTAGTTCCCTTCTGGCCGAACACACACCACACTCAAGAGAAGATTTTGTCTTCTCAACTCTTCAGAATCAAGCTTTCTTTCTTCCATTCCAAAGACTTCCTTAGGTAGGGGTTTTGTTTTCAAGTTTTACTTGTTTCCTTAAGAAAAGTTCTAGTTTTCTCTTGGTTCAAACTCTTTTCCTTCTTTCTTTTTCATTTCGGCCAAGAGGCCATTTTATGAGAATAACATAAGCTTGATGATGAGGTTTCAAGATAATGACTTGTTGTTGTCATGTGAGAAACCTCTAAAGCTTGAAACAACTTGGTCTTGGACCATACATGCTTGTGTTTCTTCCTTTTTCCTTAGTTTCATTTTCGGTTCTTTCCTTTTCTTTCTTTAAATGGTTCGGTTTCCTTTTCCCTTTTTCCTCAAAGATTTCGGTTTCCTTTGCCTTGGTTTGAACAAAGTTTGCTAAAAATGTAAAGTAGATCACAAAAGTTTTGTTAAAGAAAATTAATCACATGTTTTCAAAAGCTCTGAGCTTGATGATGAAGTTCAAACTTTAAGACTTCCTTGAAGTCTAGGTGCTAAGAACTCTAAAGCTTGCCTTATGATACATAATGGGTTGAGGTTTCATGTTCCTTTAAAGTCTTGCAAAAGGGCTCTAGCTAAGATCTAAAATAAGATGCATTCATGTTTACTTTAATGCTTTGCATAGCATGTTTATTTTCAAGTCATCACTAAACAACTTAAAGATTAAAACAAGAATATGCATCCTCACTTAATAAATCTCAAAGCCTACTATTTCAACCTTAAAGTTGATTGTTGATTTGGGTAAATACCTCAAGGGGCCTAGAGCACTAAAATAAAGAATTGAACCTTGCATTTCATGTTTACTTTCTTGCCTAGCATGTTTATATTTTATGCCATCACTTAAATTCTAAAGATAACAAATGAGTGCATATGTTTATTTTATGCTCTCACTTTATTTTCTAATGAAGAATAAAAAATGAGGTGCATAGCATGTTTAAGTTTATGTCATCACTTTAATGATCTAGAGCTCAAAGACTTGCCCAAGTATCCTATGTAAGGTTTTAAGAAAATGTTGGCATTTTAAAGAAGCCATTCGGCCTTGTGGTGATGATGATGGACTTAGTATGAGTTCCTCTAATCACAAGTGTCCATAGTTCATGTTTTGTAATTTTTCTAAGCTTAGGAGCACCTAAGCAACATTATGAATGAAATTATACACTTTAAATCTATTTTATGAACGAGTTAATTTAGCTACTGACCTCACTTGGGTTTCAATGATTTTAATGAGATTAATTGGTTTCTAAAGGAGTTTTGAATTCCTAGAATCATTCCAAGAGGAAACTAGCAACTTGTAGGCATTTTTAATTCATGAAATTATGTGATTTTTGGGCTTTACATTTCGGTTCTGTAACTTCATGTTTGGCCACTGTACTAAATCTGTTTTATGGTGTGGAAATGTGTAAAATTATGTTTGAGTGAAGTAAGGAACGTTTAGAGAGTTAGAAAAGATTAAGTAACTAAAAAGGGTTCAAATTGAGAATTCTAGAACACCTAACTATGGAAAAATGCAAACCTGTTCCAGCATGACTAATTCAAGGATAAATGGTTCATAATCAATAAAACATGTATAAAAATCCTTCATAAATGATTAGGTATTAATTACCAAGCTTAAGGTGATGATAATGACTTAAAAATGGAAATTCTAGCACATCTAGACATGGTAATATACAATTCTGTTCCAGCATAGTTAGATTGAGGAAAAATGGTTTACAACTTAGTAACCTGCCTAGGAATCCCTCATAATTGGTTTAGGAATTGATTATGGAGCCTTAGGTGAAGACGGATCGTAAAAGGGTCACGAAGAAGATTCAGAGCCCTATAAGCGTAGGATATTTTTCTGCCCTTACATGCATAATGCTGTTTGGAATTTTTAGTAAGCTTAAATCTTAGAGAAAAGTTTAAGTGATGACCTCTTGGGGGTAATAAAGATGTAATATGGGTATTGGAATAATTATAATACAAGTTTAAGCCCGTAAGGGCCAAAGCATAAGATACTATGAGATAGGAGGCCGAGTGAGCATAGTTATGATGATGAATCTCGAGCATATTTATGATGATGTGAATATGTTAATATCTTGAGCATGAAACCTTATGTGTATAATTGGCGTGTTGATGTGATGAAGTGTTATGCCTTAATTTGAGATGCATGAGGTTCGAAATATGAACAAGCTAGAAGAGTATGCTCATGTGAACTAGAAAGTTATTAATTGAGAAAGTTCTATAAGAATGATACATGTGATTGAGATTATGTGGCATGACTCAAATTTGAGGAAATTCAGAAGTGTAGTATCATGGGCGAATTTCCGTCAAATTTGAGGGACTTAAGAAAGTTTGAAAATAAGATGTTTAATGTGACACAGAGACGTACTTCTGCTCTAGAATGAGAGAAGGAAAAGCTGTGAGGGCATAGACATTAGCCTACCAAAGCGGACAAAGTTGGTCTTAACCAGTCGATACATTTCGAAAAGGAAAAAGTCCCATGATGGGTGATCCTTAGGCCCCCTACCACACTCAGAGTCGGGATTATTATGATGATTATGAATATGATTATGATTCGCTTATCAAGAGGATAAGTAAGAACTAGTGACGACTAGTTAAGGTATGAGCTCATAGCCTAGTTTTAGGGGTGCGGTTACTATTGTGTTTAGTGTCACAAGTATGAGAAGGAAAGATGTTCAAGAGAAGTTACATGCCACTTACATGTTGTTTGATTATTGTTTGGTTTGCCTAAAGTCTGCCATGCATCCATGAACTATTATGTTGCATACATGCATTAAGATTCATTATAAAAGACATGGACCTTGGATAAATATCTTTTGTGAAAACCTCATAATGAACCTATGCATGTCTAACATTTTTATAATAAACCCAAGGTTCCTGGGACGTAAACAATGACACTAGGATTCCCTACTGATTCTTTAGCAAGATTCTTACCCTCTCTCTTCTTTTTTCGTTACGTCTCCAGCTCAATGGCGTCATTCGTGATTTTTGTTGATGCGCTCGTGTGGAGCTGCACTACGATCGATCATCAGTCCTACCACTTCGAGGGTCATTGTGCTATATGCATTTTTGCACACGTGGTCGTCCGTTTGCATTCCTAGTTTCCAGTTTCCGCTTCACCCCGACCTCTCCCTTTGGCGATGACATGATTTTTGAGAGGACGCGACCCCATGATGAGTAGAACCCGTGTCCGAACCATCATCCTCAGTTATGATGACTATCTAGAGTACGTACCCCTCATACGTCATTGCGGAGGGACTTGTCAGAGGACTTGGCGGATCCTTATTGGAGGATTCTCCCCATCGGGTGCCTTGACATGATAGGGGTAGCGAGGACACGGTCTCAGCGAGGCCTATGAGGCGTATACGGTAGCCAAGAGGCACCCGCCGAGGTGGTCACGTCGCTCCGCTGATCGCATGCCCACGCCCCTTCTTCGATGGGCCACATTCGAGGAGCTTCGCAGTTCTTAGGTTACATCTCTGGGTCAGAGGATTAGCGTCGTATCTAGGCTCTTAGAGGGAGGGTTGTTTTTGTGGGGAGTATATTTTGGGGCTATTTTATGTATTCATCATTATTTTTTATTTTCTTTCTTATTAAAGCTTGCCTCTACCACTAGTATGGGTATGACTTATATTATCTTTAGTTATGTACTAAACTAATTATGATTAATGTTATGATGGATGTTTTATGATTAAGATGTTCCCTATTGCTTGTTTTGTATGATTCAGTCTTGCTTTACCTTGTGTGACCTATTTTGCTCTTCCGCTTCACGTTTCATTTATGTTATACGCAAAGGCTCACACTTTGTTTTACATTTGTCATTTCAAAAAAAAAAAATTCTACCTGTATTTCTTCTAAGTATTTTGTAAAATGAATTTAAAGGGAAGTAATAACTAATAATTAATCTTGATATGTCCTAGGCGTATGGGTTAAATATTCAATGTTACAGGAAGTTTTCAGGAAGTGTGTGAGTGAGGACAAAGCACAACTAGAAAGCCTGTTGGTTTGTGGGGACAAGTTATCAATCCATAAAGTCACGGATGTTACAATTAAAGTAGTTGCATTGTTGTAATTTTTTTAACCAAGACAAGGGTATTTTTGTAATTAGACAATGACTGTGTAGTCTTGTAATTTCATTTATAGGATAAGGGTGTCTTTGTCATTAACTAATAAGGCAAGGGTAGTTTGGTAATTTCCTTTACATAGCAAGGGTATTTTCATAATTTCACTAAATAATGACATTTTTGTAATTCTTTGCATCTTTTTCTAGACATACTTGATTATTCTAACATTATTTGCTATTAATAAACAAGAAATCACCAATGTTAACCTTTCCGCTATGGGCCAAGATCAAACCGCCTAGTCGTTAAATCAATTGCTCTAGTTCAGTCAATTAGCCTAAACAAAATTTGAGATGTTACATAAGGTCTTGTAAAAATTTCAGGGCAAAGCTCTATAGCTATATTAACAAAATTGTACAAATTTGGTATCCAGTGACCACCTGATCTAAGAGCCAATAGTCAAAATTTCTAATTTTATTACCATAGCAAATGAACTCAATAAATTATGTAAAAATTAAGGGTTGAACTTCAAAGTGTCTACAACACTGTGTAAAAATTTCAAAAATTTGATCATTTGATATAGTAATAAAATTAGACAAATTTATAGCTTTAGAGTTTGCCTGCTATCGGCAGCAACCCTAATAGCATTTTTTTTTCAAAAATAGTAAAAGTTTTCAAATGGACTCAAATAAAAATCATGGAACAACCTTTATGTAACACCTAAAAAATTATTTAAAAATTAATTTGAGTTTTATTAGCCATAATTTAAAAAATTGAAGTTTTATCAACGATAAGGATGGCCCAATGGACATGTTAAAAAAAATATTTCAGGCTAAGCATGAATAAAAACCTTATGGGCCCCACTAGGTCAAGGCAAAACCTAGATAGGACTAGGAAATGCCTAGGACTGAAAGAGAGAGGGTTAAGGTTAGAGATGGTAAGGAATGAGAATTTATACCAGAATTAATTTTGGGAGATATTGGATTCTGGATTATGATGTGTTTACCGTTCGATAAAGTTTTGATGTGTGATTTTTAATATCATATAAGTTACTTGGTGGCCAAGTAACTTTTACCAACCACTTTATGTCAAGTGGATGGCAAGGATTAAAACTTAAAAAGTAAGTTTTAATCTTGACCTTTTATTTATTATATTTTTACTGGAAGCCAAGTTTTTACCACTTTATGCCAAGTTTTAATTTTGACGTTCGATGGAATTTTGGTATGCGATTTTAACATTAAAAAGCTAGTTGCTCCCAAGTCAAAGTGAGCCACTTATATTGAGCCAAGTGGATAGCTAAGATTCATTCTTTGACTACCAAACTAAATCCTAACCATTCATTTTACTATATTTCTTTAAGAATTCTCCTTATAGTATAATAACCAAGCTTTCCTTACAAGCCTCCTTACAAGATGAATACAAAACCATTCTTCTCCATTAAGCCACCCATATTTTGGCTAGCAAGAGGAGATGCAGCCACCATTTTCATCTTCTCAAGAGCTCAAACTTGATTCAGTTTCGAAACTCCTAGCCTAGACTTGTAAAACCCTAAACTTTCCTTCACAAAACTTGTTCCACTCCTCAATACCTACAAACTAACTAATTAGAATTTGAATCTATCACTTTTTCCAACTTTGAGTGCTCACAATTTGTTGTTAAAGGAAGGGTTTGGTGTTGCCTGGGAAGGCTTTGAAGTGAAGGAAAAGCATTCTAGAGCATCCTTTGAAGTTAAGAGCCACAAATCTCCAAAGAGTAGGCTCTTAAACCTTTTTGGTTTTCAAATTTGTTTTCTGAAGTTTGGTTACTGATTTACTTGATATTTTTGGTTGTATTGATTGGTGATATATGGATATTGAAGTATTAATTTTGGTGGAGTATTTGGATGATGTTAGAAATCATTTTTGTCAAAAGGAATTTTGGACTATGCTGCTGGATTTTCGGATTTCTCCTAAAGGGATTGTTCACGAATTTTCTAGTGTAATTGTAGGAATTTTTATGAGCTAGAAAAATTATATGTTGAAGCTAACATCCTTGGCTAGACCCATGAATTTTCTTGAGTTCTGATTTGGACTTATACTATTTTAAAAAAATTAAGAACCAAGATAGTAACTATGCTGCCTGATTGTTGAACTGAAACTGTGAATTTGTATAATTTTGTTACCATAGCAAATGATTGAATTTTTCTTTGAAATTTTTACAGAGCATTGGACACATAGTTCAACCATGATTTTTCTTTTGAATTGATTCAATCATTTGCTAGGGTTAAAAATTATGAATTTCTGGTTTTGAATTAGATTAAGTGACCTCTAACTACTAAATTTGTCTAATTTTGTTACCATACTTAGATAATGATTCTTGCTTTGAAATTTTTATAAGAGGTTGGGGACACATTGAGGTGTCATAGGGAATTTTTATAGCATTTGGATTGGTTATTTGGTATGAAAAATAAATTGTGCCAATGTGCTGAAATTATGATAATGCCTTAAATTAATGATATAATGACCTTGATTCAAGTTTGATGTGTATGAATGCATGCTATGGAATTTAAAGATTGTTTTATGAGGAATGAATGAATGATGTATATAGCTTTGAAGCATTATGAAATCAAAGATTTATGTTAATGCATATAGAAATGTGATGCATGTATATGTGAGCTTAAGGATGATGTATATGTTGAGTATAGAATGAAACCCCCTTTAGTATGTTAAGGGCACGGAAAAGATCCCTTTATTATGTTAAGGGCAGAAAGATAGGAATGATATATATGAGATCCCTTCGATATACCAGGGCACGTATAGTTTCAATGGAAATACTATGAGATTGAGTAGTATGACATGTGTATTAAGTGATTGAATAATAAAAGAGACCTACTTCGAAGAATTGGTTTTTGAACTTTAAAATGAACCTTTGACGTATGTTGCATGCTCATATTTTCCTAATAAACCAAAGTGGCTGGACGATGATGATGACGATGACGATGACGATGAATGGATTTATTTTACTATACCTTTGGGGATGCCCTATTAGAATTTTAGGATTCTCACCCTATGTTTTGTGTTTCTTGTGTCGTCTCCAGATTCTCAGGGAGATAAGCCGCCGTATAGAAGAATCAATACATGAAATCCCAATAGTTGCACTATCTCTTTAACTTTATTTTGTTATGTATATATGTTTGTAATTATGTAAACGGACATATATATAAGAGCTCATCAGGAGTTTTCCTTGTATTTGTACTTATACTCAATGGATGTTTTATTTCCTTTTTATATGTTTTCGATAGAATTACAACTAAGTTATTATATGATTTAACCAATCTTGTTATAGATTTTTAAGAAATATTCACAAATTTATAAGTAACCACTCTCGAGTCTGATATCATGACTTAAGGATGAAATTGTACTTGGAAAGATGTTTACATTATGGTATTAAGGTTCATCCTTGTAGGAGCTTGAGGAATGGAATATCTTCCTTAGTAGATGTCACGCATTATCATTTTTATGTGTGTGACTCCTGATTTAGAATATTGTGGATTGATGCCACACTTAGCTTGAGGAATGGACTGACTATGCTTCAAATAATTATTTTTGATTCAAAATTAATAAATAAAATTAATTTATCTTAATTAGAGCCTAATATTGCCTATATTTCCTTAATTACTTTAATTATGCTTAATTAGCACTAACTAAAATGGTAATTTACATAGAAACTCCCCGGGTGATAACTGGTCTAGTCATCACTTAATCCTATTTTAAATTACCTCAGAGACATTTTGGTAATTTTGCACATGGGAAAAACAGGAATTGAGATTTCCACATCTATTAGCATCTAAAACATATCTAGTCCCCTTCAAACATCAAACTAACCCCTTTAGGTAGCAGACCCACCGTCCTCGATTTCTATGCAAAAATAACTTTAGGGGTATTTTGGTCATTTGTACATGGGAAAAGTGGGGATTGTGATTTTCACATAAATTACTACCTAAACCATATATGGTTTCATTCTAATATTAAATTACCCCATTGAGGATGGCCTAGACTCAGTGCCCTTGATTCTCGTGCAAAAAATGATTTCAGGGGCATTTTGGTTGTTTTGCACAGGCAGGGAAAATCGAGACGTTACATTACTCCACTCCTTAAAAATAATTTCGCCCTCGAAATTCGCTGGTTACAAGTAAGGTAGGCTTCATTGTCGCATCATTAACTATTCCTACGTAAATCCTTCCATATTTATTTTTCTCCATGTTGGTCTCTCCTTCTAGCTGCCTTGATTTCCTTAGTTGTATGATGTCTCCATTTACGAATCACGATGTGAAGGGTTCAAATCCTCTCTTAAATGTACTTATCTTAACTTAACATAATTGGGGTTGGAATCACGTTTCCTCAGTGACACATGAAAGATATCCCTGAAGGTTTGATAGATATAGGACAAGACCATTTCGATAGACAACTAACTTCACACTTTTCTTGAATTAGAAGAGGTCATGGAATCCAAGACTTAACATCTTGGCTCTTGTGCTCATTCTAGACTTCTTGTAGGGGTGGTTTCTAGGGCGGTTTTCTCCTTTAAGGAACTCAAGGATTTTCGATCCTCGATACGTCACTTCTATCCTGGTTTTGGCGGTAAAGGCCTCACCCTTATTCTTTCCTGCTTCTTCCCTAAAATTCTAAGGGTTTATCCCCACCTAGGGCTTTTAGTGCTCGATCTCCATTCTTGATTATTCCAAGGTTTATCCATCTTGCTACCGGCTCCTCATGATATATTAAGCCCAAAGCCTTTCAAGGCTTGGAAGGTCTTTAAATATTCAACAATGTCAGGTAAACTAACATGGAGGGTATGATTAACTTATTCTTTTGTAATACCTGGTGTACACGTGTTAGCGGACAAGTTCTCTATGGCCTTAGGGTCCCCGGGACCCACCAGGGTCTTGAGCTTCTCTAAGTCTAAAGCCTACACCTCATTAGAGGGCTATATGTAATTCACATTCTTGGGATCAAAAGTCTTGGTAATTGTTCCTAGAGGGAAAATGAGTTGAAGAGTGATTTTTAATGAGTTTTATGAAACCTTTAAATGTTTTGTCTTTGGACCACAAATTTAGAAAACCATGAGGATTTTTAGATTTGAACTAAAACCCAAAATTTGGATTTTGATTGGTTGGGGTTTTGATTTTTTTGATATTTTATTTGAATCCAAATGAGGATATTTTCTTATTTACATTTATGTTTTAAAGTTAATGGGAAGTAAAATAAATGATATGTAAATAAGTTGTGTAACGCCCCAGAATTTTCTTTAAGTACAAATGGGAAATGCCCTGAGGTCATTTTTACAAAAATTAAAGGGCAGTCAACAGGCAATCCTCGAATGGGTCAACTCAATGTTTGAAGGGGTTATAATTGTTATGGTTGTATCAGAGGTGAAAATCTCGTTTTCTGAACTTTCGGCTAAAATGACCAAAATACCCTCCTGTGTTATACACGGGTAAACCTGTTTGAGCAAACTTTCAGGAGGTTTAGAAGAATGTTTTTAAGTGATGTTTGATGTTTAGTTGAGAGCAGAAAAGGTCCCAGTTTAGTGCAAAATTACCATTTTGCCCTAACGTGTCCAGTGAGCCTAATGACACAATTAAGTAAACCTAAGCAATATTAGGCTCTAATCGAAGATTAATTTATTTCGATAATTAATCTAGAGTCAAAATAATTTATTAAGGTTAATTAGAACCTAAGATTGCTTAGTTAAACTCTAATTGCATCTTTAATTCAAGATTCCTAGTCATGGAATCTTGAATAGTATTTTCTCTCTCCAATTCCTTAAATTAAGGAATTGTGCCATGCCTCATTTGACTAAGAAAATGAATTTAATTTGTTAATTTAGTACGATTACCCTTCTAATCAAGTCTTGACATCCTTAATTAGCTAATTATCTTACCTAAACACCTTCTTGCAAACCCCTAATCAAAACCTTAATCAAAGAAACACCTAAACACATCCTTAAACCACAATTACATGAACAAAATCCCTTCCCCTTGGCTGCATGGGCTGGCCGAATTCTCACCCAAGAGAAGTGCCACATGTTGAATTTTTGCTCACTCCAAAGACCATGCCTTGCCCATACTTATGCCCATACTCAACCATGCTTTAACCCATATCCAAAGCCATACTTTTGTAAGAGATATTTCTTCTCTCCCTCCTCCCCAAGTGGGTTCCTCACCCCCTTGGAAGCCTCATTGTTGAAAATTTCTATAAATACCAAGCCTTGATGAACCTTGTCACACTTTGGTTCATTTGTTAAGTTTACACTTCTTGCAAAAATTCTCTCATTTCCTCTCAAACTCCCTCACTTTGGCAGAGTTCTTCCTCAAGATTCCAAGAAGGATTTCCTTCTCTTTTCCTCTCAAGAAACAAAGCTTTCCTTCCTCTCCAAGACTTCTTTAGGTAGGGGTTTTGTTTTAATGTTTTTGCTTGTGTTCCTAAGAAAAGTTCTAGCTTTCTCTTGGTTTCTAACTCTTTTCCTCTTCCTTTTTCTTTTTGGCCAAGAGGCCTTTTTATAAAGAGAACATGAGCTTGATGATGAGGTTTCAAGATTATGACTTGTTGTTGTCATGTGAGAAACCTCTAAAGCTTGAAACCACTTGGTCTTGGACCATACATGTATGTGTTTCTTTCTTTTCTTGCTTATAATTTTCGGTGTCCTTTTCCTTTTCCTTTGAAGGATTTCATTTTCTTTTGCCTTGGTTGGGACAAAGTTGCTAAAAATTGTAAAGTTGAGCACAAAAGTTTTGTTAAGATAAATTAATCCTAAGATTTCAAAAAGCTCTAAGCTTACCTTGCCAACCTTAAAGTTGGTCATTCTAAGAGTTTATTATAGATTGAAGCTCATGACAATAAAATAAAGAATATGAGTAGTTCTATTTATGTTTGTTTTGTTAAAGTGTTGATGTTTTTGGTTTTAATCCATTTTCTTGAGCTTGATGATGAAGTTCAAACCAAAGACTTCTTTGAAGACTTGGTGTTAAGAACTCTAAAGCTCATCCTTATTGTTAAGATACATGTTGGGTTAAGGCTATTGATATTCCTCTAGAGTCTTGCAAGAGCTCTAGTTAAGATAAAATTAGTTGCATTCATGTTTAAATTTATGCCTTGCATCTCATGTTTATTTTGATGCCATCACTAAACTTTCAAGAATAAATAAATGAACTTGAATTATCATGTTTAAATTCCTAAGCTTGCATTCCATGTTTATATTTTAAGTCATCACTTAATCTTGAAAGATAATAATGAGGTTGCATCTCATGTTTATTTTATGCTCTCACTTTACCTTATAATGAAGAATAAAATGAAGTGCATAGCATGTTTAAGATTATGTTATCACCTAAATACTTTAGAGTTCAAAGACTTGCCTAAGTATCTTCAAAGGGGAACTTTAATTAAAAAGAAACGGATGTGTTTTAGTATGATACAATGATGGTTTGATTTTGTAAAATGAAAGGATGATTTCGGAAAATGTTGGAAAATTGTTTTATGAGATCTCAAGGCGTTTAAATAGTTTGGAATATGTCAAAAATCATGTTTTCTCAAATTAGGTTCTGGTAATCGATTACCAGCTTATGTAATCGATTACCAAGTGGTTTTTCGAAGGACTTTTGGTTCTCATAAAATTACCATACAATGTGTAATCGATTACCAAGCTATTCATGCCCGAATCGGTCCTTAAAACCCTGTAATAGATTACCTGTTTATGTAATCGATTACTCAAATGCCCTCATTTTGGAAACGAGTTAACCCTAAGTAATCGATTACCATCATAAGTAATCGATTACCGGTTGTTTTGAACCCAGAATAAAATTTAGTCCCTGGTAATCGATTACCAGGTACATGTAATCGATTACCAGAACGCCTTTTTTGCTCATGAAATTATTCCAAGAGAAAGACTAGTAACTTGCGTGTACTTATAACATGATTTGATGCGATTGTGCGTGATGCATACTTTGATTTTCTATCTTGTTGGCCACTGAATGAATTCTGTTTCGAGGAGTTAGAATACGTAAGATTATGTTTGAGTAAAGTGAGGAACGATTTGACGTTCGAAGAACTAGTAAATAGAAAGGTTTGAGAACTAAAATCTTAACGCCCTTAGACATGAGAATAATAACTTTTGTTCTAGCATAATTGAGCTTAAGGAAGATGGCCCATAATTAATGTTTATGCCTAGAAGTCGAACCTAGGATCTTAGGTAAAGGGAAAACTTAAAGAGCCTAAAGTGTAGATCCTAGAATCCCATAGTTGAATAATGATCATGATGTTTAATTCCATACAATACTGATTGGATGAGTTAGTAAACATAAACGTTAGAAAGAATTATAGGTAATGATCCCTTAGGTGTTATAATAATCCTTAATAAAGGTTAGATAACAGAACACAAGTTAGACCCATAAGTGCCAAAGCATAAGACACCATGAGATAGGAGGTGTGATGTGAGCATGAGACCGGAGAGTATATCCTTAATGATGTGAATATGTCAACATTTTGAGCATGAAACTTTATATGTATAATTGGCATGTTGATGTGGTGAATGTGTTATGCCATGACTTGAGATGCATGAGGTTCGAACTATGAACGAGCTAGAAGAATATGCACATGTGAATTAGAAAGTTATTGATTGAGAAAGTTCCATAAGAATGATGCATGTGATTGAGATTATGTGGCATGACTCAAATTTGAGGAAATTCGGAATGTGCAGTTATTGTGCTGCCAAATTTCCGTCAAATTTGAGGGACTTAAGAAAGTTTAGAAACAAGATGTTTAATGTGACACACAGACATACTTCTCCTTCTCTAGAGAAGGTAAAGGGTGAGGGCATAGACATTACCTGCCAAAGCGGACAAAGTCGCTGGTCTTAACCGTCGATGCGTTTTGAAGAAGGAAACAATCCCATGATGGGTGATCCTTAGGCCCCCCGTTGCTCTAGGAGTCGGGATTATATGATGATTATGAATATGATTATGATTATGATTCGCTTATCAAGGGATAAGTAAGAACTAGTGACAACTAGTTAAGGTATGAGCTCATAGCCTAGTTTTAGGGTGCGGTTACTATTATGTTTAGTGTTACATGTAACACCCTAATAATTAACCCAATACACCTGAGTATCTGATTAATTACTAGACTTTACTCTTTGCTTTAGTTCCTTAATCATGCTTTGAAAATACTTAGTGAAATAACAAGCCATTTTTTTTAAACATAATTGAAAACGTGCGCCGCACTTAACGTGAATGATTTAGCAAAATTTAAAAGACACATAGGAATTTACAAACATCACATAATATATTGGCTCCATCATACAGCATCCATAAGCACACCATAATACATATACATAATAACCTCACTCATACATTCCCATCTTAAACAAATACATCAAACTAGAATACATAAGACAACATATGCACTTAAAGTAAATAACCTTAAAGGCAGAAGAGAGCTATCCTAAAACTAGGGTATATGATCACGCTCAAATCTATTAAGAACTTTCTATGGCCACTGCCCTGAAAATGGTGGAATATATCCTATCTCCTGATGAATTCCTTTAGAAAGGGGCACACGGAATGTCCTGGGCTAAGGACGCATAGATGGTCTTCATGCCAATCTTGGCTGCACCAGTTTCCTCACTACCCTCTCTTACACGGAAGTGGAGCAGTTCTCAGAATATACATGAGTAGGGGTATCCTGATGGATCCGTCTCAGAATACCTCATTTGAGGGACATAATTGGGAATACCATGGACAGCGGATGAGGCGGAGTAAGTACGTAGCATCCTTTCATCATGTGGGCGGGCGTGCTAAAAACCATTCGTCACCATACGAGAGACGGGAAAAATGATAACTGGGAACGAGGTGTGCAAATGGACGTCCTAGAAAACAAAAACACGAACCGTGCACCTCCCTTCAAAGTGATATGAACGATGCTCCGAGTCGTAGTGAAATTCCCATGTAGGGGTATCAACATATAGGACGAATGTCATCGTTATTGAAGACAATGACGGAAATAAAGAAAAGGGAGTGAGAATCTTGCTAAAGAATTCTCAGTAGGGTATCTTCTTCTATAGTGTCATCATCAAAGTCTCCAGGAACCTCGGGGTTATTATAAAATAGTGAGCATGCTAAGATTCATTATTAAGTTCAGAAAAGTACTTTCCAGAGGTTCGTCAATTTTTAAATCATACGTCTTATAATGCATCATAAACTTAGCATGTCATATTTATAATCAACTTTTCCTTTTATCAGCGCATCATATTCCTCATCATCACATCATAATAATATGCATAGAAGAACATCATATTTCATTTCTTTTGTGCTTTAGGTGACTTAAAATCTTATCATCATCATTATTTTCCTTGGGGGCCGCCCTATACTCCACCCTTTGGGAGTAATCTAGGTTATGAGCTCATACCTTACTAGTCGTCACTAGCATATACTTATCCTTTTTTATAAGTTAAAATCCCAACACTACCCTTTTGAGAGAACGGTTTAGGGGCAAGAATCACTTTTCACCACCTATAGTCTGATGGGTCCAAAGGATCATTTCCTCATAAATTTAAGTCACCATTAAGTCTTTGCATGTTATATCATAATACAATTCTCAATTCAGAATCATTCATAACATTTTCTCGTTTATAGTCTTATTCTGGATAATATATATACCAATGTAATCATGCATCTGGGAGATTCCTAGGAAAGAGAGGTGGGTCACAAATGGACACGCTTAAATACCAAGTCTTTCCTAGCCAGAACCTTTCCAAATTACACTTTTAGTAATATACTTTCTTAGGCAACAAAGAAGAATATTCATTATTTCATGCATAAGCATTCTCATTGTTTGCAATAGCAACTATAACATGCAAGCCCGGAAATCATTCAATGACGTCAAATACTTAATAAGCATCAAATCACTACATAGACTTATCATTTAAAACATCAAAGAGGCATCATCATAAATCCTTTGGAAAGTTCTTAAACAGAAACTCTAGAATCGGCAACCTTAATTATTGAACTGATTAATTATGCATCTAAGGGACTTATTACCATCAATTATAAGTCCTAAGAATATTATTAGACAATATGGGGCAACATAGACAGTAAGTTGTTCTTAAGGTTTAATCTGCTAGAAGTTGCGTTTTAACATTTCTATTAGGGCTTTCCTTATTATGCTAAAATTAATTACTAAACCAATTATGAATCATTCTCCCTTATCTAAACATGATAAAATCTGGTTCTTAAGATCACTAAAGGCTTTGAACAGAATACATAAATTTCATTCTCTAAAAGTCTAGAAATCTTGCTTTTATGGTTTTCTAGTTGCTAGTTCCATTTTTAGTGTTCGGGATAAATCCTACACTAATTGTTACCAAATTTTTCGTGGCTTAACCAATCTTAGAAAATATATCATACTAAAACAGATTTGGCAGTGGCTAAACTTAAAGAGATCAAAGACTAGCTAAATTCAAGCTTTACGGTAGTTTTATATAGCTAGTTTCTCTTCTAACTTGCATAGAATTATTTCCTCATCAATAAACATAATAATCACAACTCTAAACATATTAAATCATCATCATACATTGGTAATAAACTCAGATAATGGTGAATCATGAATCTCATAAAATCACATTTTAAGTGTACATAGAATACTAGTTTCTTGTAAAATCTTTGCAAAGCCTTAAAACTCTTTTAGAAACTAATTCTTTTTGCTAAGCTTGAAAGAATCTTCATGATTAAAATTCTTACTTAAGATAAAAGGAGCAAGTCTTGAGCTTTAGAGATTTAGGTGACAACTAGAATCATAAACATGCTATGTAACCTCATTTTAATCGTGTCTTTATAAGGTGATAACTTGGAATTATAAACATGATATGCAGAGCTGGAAAGCGGTAAGACGGCAGCTGGACAAGTGGAGGAGAGATCTTCTTAAGACTGGAGCGGTGGTAATCCAAGAGCACAAGTAGAGGGAGAAGAGAATTCTTATTAAGCTCCAAACTCAAGACTTCTTAAAGAATGAATTCTTTAACTCCAATAATCTTAAGAAAATTGAAATGGGCTTTAGAGTTCTTATTTCTTTGCTTGTAATACGAGTCTTTGAGCTCTAGGATATTTAAGTGATGACATAAAAATAAACATGTCATGCGTTGATTTAACCATTATAAAATAAAGTGAGAACATAAAATAAATATGAGATGCAACTTCTTTATTATCTTTAGAGATTAAGTGACAACTTGAAATATAAACATGAAATGCAAGCTTGAAATTTTAAACATGAGATATGCAGGTTCATTTATTCATTCTTGAGAATTTAGTGATGACATAGAAATAAACATGGTTATGCAAGGCATAAACTTATACATGGATGCAAGTTCATTTTATTTCTTTACTAGAGCTTCTTCAAGACTTTAGATAAATACAAATTCAACTCAATATATATATATATTAGCAAGACAAAGTGAAAAATACATCTTTCAAATTCTAAATTCAAGATCTTTATTTTTGCATCATAAAAACATCATTCTTTAAAGTTTTGCATTAAGTGGAATTTTCAGGCTTTAGAGGCCTAACTTGTGATGGATTTACAACCAATACTCAAGGTCCTCGCATCAAGCCATCATTTTATTCCTTCTTAGGCCATTTGGCCAAGTGCTTAGGAAAAATAAGGAAAGAAAAACTAAAATTTTAAAGCTTTAGAAACTAGTGAAACCTTCAAGTTTTAGAGGTCTAACATGTGAAGGCTTTGCAACCAACACTCAAGAACCTCATCATCAAACCATGGTCTCATCATAATCTAGGCCATAAGGCAAATGTTTAGAAGAAAGAGGAATACAAAACGGAAATGGAAAGCTAGAAAGAAATCCATGAAATTATCATTTTGAGCTAGAAACATAACTTGTCATAGCATAAAATGAACTTAGAAACAACACCCTACCTAATTTTATTTGAAGGGAAGGAAGAGGACCTGGTTTCCTTGAGTGAAATGAAAGAAAATCTCTTTGAAAAATTGAAAGAAATTCGGCCAAGGAGGAGGAAGAAAGAAAGCTTTTGGTGCTCCTAAAAACTAGAATTGTGTAAGTTAAGAAACAAGGCATCTAACAGTACCTCAAGCATGCATATTTATAGAGATTTTGAAGCTCATAAATGGCCAAATGAAGGAGCAAGGTTGAGATTTTTCAGATGACAAAGGGAGGAAAACATGGATTTTAGACAAAGTTGCATGAAATTAAGGAATTATGTTTCATGTGACATTTTGGCACTTTGTTTTAGTGCATCATTTGAGTAATAATTCTGATGCATTATTGCTCAAATAATTGGCCATTACAGCCTCATGGAAGAGGATTTTGTGTGTTCCATGTATTATTTAGGTGTAGGTAAGGTATCTTTGCAATTAAAGAATTTATGGTTAAGGGCTTAGGTGAATTAGTAAGCAATTTGAGTGTTTTTAAGCAATTTTGGGTTCTAATCAATCTAAATAAATAATTTTGACTCTAGATTAATAATTAGAATTTAATAAGCTTTAATTTGAGCCTAATATTGCTTAGGTTTCATTAGACGAATCAAAATCTCAAAATTTGCAAAACTCACAAAGATAGGGGCAAAATGGTCATTTCGCTAAAAATCCCGAGGCCACCTGAGCTTAACCAATGGACAATCATAACTTAAAAACATGTTTTAAAACATTTTAGTAAGGTTCGGGTTCATCGTAACGAATCGGAGTTAAAGGCGCGGGGCGTTTGGTCATTTCACGCGTCGGAGCTCAAAATTAGGATTCTTCTCCTCTATTAACACACATAACACAAACAATCTCTTATTAATATCAAAACATCCCCTTGAGGACGGGTGGGGCCCATGATCCTCGTTTTCTGAGTAAAATAACCTCAGGGGCATTTTGGTCATTTTACACGTACAGAAAATCGTGGTTTGCAACTCTCGCACGAATTGCTCCTATCCTTTCTTCTAATGTTATATTCCTTTATTGAGGATTGTTCAGTCTTAAATTATATGAAAAATTACCTAGGTAATTCGATAATTTCTAAATGACAATAAAAATTGGGGTCTTACATCACAAGTATGAGAAAAGGAAAGATGTTTCAAGAGAAGTTACATGCCACTTATATGTTGTTTGATTATTGTTTGGGTTGCCTAAAGTATTGTCATCATCCATGTACTCTTATGCATACATGCATTAAGATTCATTATAAAAGACACGGACCTTGGTTAAATATCTTTTATGAAAATCTCATAATAAACCTTTGCATGTTCAACCTTTTTACAATAAACCCAAGGTTCTTGGGACGTAAACAATGACACTAGGATAGAGGTTTCCCTCCTGAGATTCTTTAGTGAGATTCTCACCCTCTCTCTCCGTTTCTCTTTTCATCTTTAGACATCGATGGCGTCGTCGTGATCTTCATTGACCCGCCCACTTGGTAGGTGCACTATGACCCGAGCATCAGTCCTCCACTTCAAGGGTCATTGTGAGGTGCGCGTTTTTGTGTACGTGGACGCCCGTTTGCTTTTTTCTCCAGCTATCGCTTCGATCAAGACTTCACCTTTGGCGATGACCTGATCTTTGAAAGGACACGACCCAGAACGGGCAGACCCGTTGCCATCCTTCATCGGCGGCACGGGATACCTGGAGTATGTTCCCTGTTCTCGATCAGAGGCTGATTCTTGGAGGGCTCTTCCCCTCGTCCCTATGGATCTCGGTGGAGGTGGCGAGACACTGTCACCCAGGAGCATGCGAGGCCTTTCAACAACTCGAGAGACGACCACGTCGTGGAGGCCACGCCGTTCCCTCGATTCCCATGCCTAGATCTCTGCTTCGTTGGGCTCATCCGGGAGCTCCGTAGTCGTGGGCTACATCCCCATCAAGGATTAACGTATCATCGTAGGCGTGGAGGAGGTAGTGATAGTTCAGGCGTTTTATCTTTTGGGGTCTTACCATGTACTTGCTCTTATCTTCCTTTCCATTTATGTATTTCCAATTTTCTATGTCCTCCAAGCTCTCCACGTATATGGGTAAGACTCTATGCATTTCCTTTATAATCCAGAAGTTATGTACTAAACTATGTTGATTAATATTATGATGATTGTTCTCATGATTGAGGTGTCCTTAAATGCTTATGTTTTGTATGATTTATTTATTCTTCCGCTTTACGTTCCATTTACGTTATACGCAAGGGCTCACACTTTGTTTTACATATTCTATTTCAAAAAAAAAAAAATTATCTATTTTCCGCTAAGTTATTTTACAAATGATGTTCAAAAGGAAGTAATAACTAATAGTTAATCTTGATACATCCTAGGCATGTTAAGGTTAAATATTAGGGTGTTACAGTTGAGGGTCCTGTTAAGGTGGAGAAGGTGCTATTGCTAAATTCTCCAGAACAAACTCATTGCCTCCAAGATTCTCCAGAACGGACTCATAGGTGATTTATGCTCATTGCAACTTACTCCAGCAAGGTGAGCTAGGAGGCTCGCTGAGCGAGAAATGTTCATTGTAGTGAGAAATGTTCACTGCACCAAGTGTTTGCTTTTCCAGATTCCTAAGTGACGTGTTGATGTCGCATAGTGCAAAACGATCCAGTTTTGATAAGTAGGATCCCCTCCTATAAAAACACTCCAAGTTCAAGTTTTCTCATTAGAATCGAGCTCTATCATCCCTAAACTCTCTCCTAACCCTTCCTCTCTCAATCCAACATCATTCCTTCTCCTTCCAAGATCAAAGGTAAGGGTTTGTGTTGGTTTTATCATCTTTCCTTTTCTTTACATGTTCTATGGTTTGGGTTGTGTTTTCTTCCATTGTTGTCAAGTGGGGGTGCTCCCCAATGTTGTTTGTAATATCCCACTCCTGCTTTATGGATTGCCAACTGTCTCCACAAACCAACACGGGTTTTTTCAACGTGCTTGTCCTCATTCTCATGCTTCCTGGGAAAACTTCCCAAGAGGTCACCATCCTAAAATTAGCCCAAGTTAAGCATGCTTAATGGTGGAGTTCTTCGTGATGGTCTACCAAAAAGAAAGATGCATCTTTGTGACATAGGTAGTACTAATCAATTCATATAAGCCCTCCTAACTGTATAGTTCCATACCTATATAGACTTAGGATCCCTCTCTTCAGGTGTGTAATCGGTTCATTCATGTATCCCTAGTTTGGAGGTAGGAGTCGCTCCTGTCCATGCCTTCTAGCACGGTGATTACTCCCTACCTCGTCCCGGGCATTACATGCCCACCAGCTCGGCTTGGTTCGTCCCGAACCACACCGTCCTGGGAGGGTGGAGGCTCTAACACCATTTGTAACATCCCTTGCTACTTTATAGATTGCAGATCCACAAACTAACACGGGTCTCTCAACGTGCTTATCCTCACTCACATGCTTCCTGGTGTAACATCCTCCCAAGTACAACCCCATTCTTAAGTCATGTTATCATACTCGAGAGTTGTTACTTGTTAATTAGCGGACCTTTCTTAATTATCTATAGCAAGTTCGATTCACGTGCGAAATAACTAAGCGTAATTCTATTTAAAACATATTACAAGTAAACACCATATTCGTTGAATACACAGCTAAAATACAAAAGGAAGCTCCTCTATGAGCTTTAGTACATGTTTGTCCTCAAATACATTTACATACATTTTCCATCCCACTAAGTACAACGGAATAAAACAGTAACTACTATACTATTGCAGGTCCAGCATTCCTTTCATAGCATCATCATCCTCTGGCTTAACCTGGAGGCAAAACGGAAGCACAAACCATAGGGGTGAGAATTTTAAAATTCAGTAGGGAAACTCCCTAATCACAATCATAATGTCATCGTCATTGCCCAAGCCACTTTAGTTTATCAAAAGTTGATCATGCAATATATAAAGGTTCATTTTAAGGTTCCAAAATCATCCTTCAGAAGTGGGTAGCTTTTAACAATCAATCAGTCAATGTACATATATCCAAAAGCTCAAACACATAGTAAGTAAATCTACTTAAAGGATTTCATATGATATAGGTGATACATATGTCAAATAGTAAAGTTATCTCAAAGTGACCTGGTTTCCATCATGGCCATAGAAAGCTAATTAGTGCATTTTTTTCTTTTTATTGACATAGAAAAACTTAGTTTATACCCCAACGGGTATTTTAAGTGGATAACTCCACAATAGATCCGTTTATACCCAACGGGTATTTATGGTGGATCACACCACACAAGGGAAATGACCTTTAAGGCTTGAGCTCATTCTATACGTGATCATCGAACTTCATTTTTTCCATTTTCAAATCACACACAGATCTATTCCTAGCCAATGCGTATCCGACTATAAATTGGGGGTTTCTCTTTTCAATTTCCTTTCCCTCATTCAACCTAAGTCTTATTTCTGTTTTGTCCATATGTCAGAACATGCACGCTGAAATTTATATATATTATCTTTTCTCAAATGCATGCATAATGCATATCAGGCATCCATTCACAATATAATCTCAATCATGCCTCTAGCATACTTTTATATGTCACAAGTCACATGGCCAAACACTTAATATCAAATACTCATATCATACTAGAAGCCAAAATGCCATTACATTCTCAATTCAAAGCATTGTTTTATTTCCAGCACAATGGGTAGTTTTCACCCCATTGTAGTACAATTTGTTTTGCTCATCAAACAATCAATTTAGAGGTTATAAAAATTCTATAAGACACTTCAATGTGTCTAAGAGACCCTGTAAAAATTTCATTGCAAACGAGCTAACCTTGTAATTAAATTATAAAAAATTTAGTGGTTGGAAGCCACTCATTCACAAGCTTAAGATCAGGGCACAATAAAATTCACTGTGATACTTCAATATGTTAGTAACTTCATGTAAAAATTTCAAAGGCTAATTCAATCATTTGCTATGGTAATAAAATCGGGAAACTTTATTGCTTCAGTTCTCAACAATTAGGACAACATCTGTTTCCTTTTGGTTTCTGATTTTTCTGAGGCATCAAACCTTAAAAATAACACCCAAGAAAATTCATGTAGTTATTTTAAGGTGTTCTCTTCAATATATAATTTTTATAGCTCATGAAAACACCCACAAATATACCAGAAAATTCAAACCACTGCCCTGCCTCAGGACAACAAAATTTCAGAAACCTAGTCCAAACTTATTTTGATAAAAACCCTCTTTTAACACCATCCAAACACACCACCAAAAATCACACATCAATATCAACATAATATCAACCAAAAAAACCAGAAATTTGGAACCTAGGTCATGCAAAACAGATCTGAAAAATTTAACAAAGAAAGGTGTAACACCCTAAAATTTAATTAAAAATTAATTTGAGCTTTATTAATTGTAATTTCAAAAATCTAAGAGTTTAGCAATGATAAGGGCGGCCCAACAGACCTGTCAAAAAAAAAAAAAATTTCGGGCCGATGAATAGTAACCTTGTGGGCCCCAAGCCAGGAGAGCTGAAACCCTAGATTCAAGGGTAGGAGATTGAAATTAGGAAAACATGGGAATAAGGTTAGAAATAGGTGGGAATGATAGTTTTATACTTAAAATTAATTTTCGGGCAATATCGGTTTAATGTTCGGTGTTTACCCGTTCGATGAGATTTCGGTGTACAGTTTCTTACAAATGAAACTTGCAGTGAAATTTTGCCACCTAACTAGACAAGTGTGTGGCTTAGAAGAAGCCACACCATTACTACTTTATTACAACCAATAGGATGCTTACAAAAATTACTAGACTTATCTTTAAGAAAATAAAACATTTTGGACTTGAAAATTCTATGCATTTTGTCATAAACTCATAAAATCAATATCTTATCATTTCCTTCACCAAAATTTCGTCCAGCACACTCCAAGAAGCTCTCCCCATTGTTCTTCCTCTCAAACTCCATTAACAAACTTGGAGCTTCATAAACCCTAGCCTAAACTTGATAAAACCTTAAGATCTCTTCACAAAACATGTCCTACACTTAATTCTCTACCAATCTAACCGAACAAAGTTTCCATTCCTTATCAAAACCTTGTCTTGTACCTCACACCTCACTGATTTAAGAAGGGTTTGGAGTTGGTTTGGGGGCTTTGAAGTGGAAGGATTCAAGCTTGGATTATCTTGAAGCCAAAGATCCACTAAGCTGCCAAAAGTAGGGTTTTTCTTGCCTTTTCTTTGTCAAATTTTTCTAATCTGTTTTGGGTTGTGTTAAGTCCGAAATTTCTGGTTATTTTGGATGATATTATATTTGTATTGATGTGTGAATTTTGGTGGTGGGTTTGGATGGTGTTAGAAAATGAGTTTTATCAAAGTAAGTTTGGACTAAGTTGCTGGAAATTCTTTTCCTGTATGTTGCAGTTGTTCACGAACTTTTTGGAATATTTTTGAGTGCTTTCATGAGCTATAAAAATTATATGTTGGAGTTATCACCTTAAAATAACTACATGAATTTTCTTGGGTGTTAGTTTTAGGGTTTGATGCCTCAAAAAAATCAGAAATCGAAATGAGGCAGATGCTGTCCTGATTGTTGGACTGAAGCAGTAAACTTGTCTGAATTTATTACCATAGCAAATGATTGAAATAACTCTTGAAATTTTTACACGAAGTTAATAATATATTGAAGTGTCACTGTGAATTTTATTGTGAATTAATTCAATCATTTGCTGGGGTTAAAAATTTGGAGAACTGGTTCTGGTCTGGGAATTGGTGACCCCTAACCACTAAATTTGTACATTTTATGAGGTAGCTATAGAGCTCTGATTGTCTTGAAATTTTCAGGGTCTCCTAGACACATTGAAGTGTCTTAGAGAATTTTTATAACCTCTAAATTGATTGTTTGATGAGCAAAACAAATTGTGCCACAATGGGGTGAAAACTGCCCATTGTGCTGGGAATGGAACAATGCTTTGAATTGAGAATGTAATGGCACTTTGGCTTCTAGTATGACATGAGTATTTGATATTAAGTGTTTGGCCATGTGACTTGTGACATGTAAATGCATGCTATGGATTTTAAGGATTGAAGTATGAGAAAGAATGAGAATTTCATTGTGAATGATTGCCTATATGTGGCCTATGTATGCATTTGAGAAAAGAGAAAAGTATATGATGCCATTATAAGGATGTATAAATTTAAATTGTGCATGTTCTGACATATGGACAAAATAGAAACAAGACTTAGATTGAATGAGGGAAGGCGAAAGTAGTAACTTCCCAAAATTTATTTTGAGTAAGACGTATCGGCTAGGATAGATCTATGTGGGATTCGAAATGGAAAAAATGAAGTTCAATGACCACGTATAGGATGAGTTCAAGTCCTGATAGCTATTTCCCTTGTGTGGTGTGATCCACCATAAATACCCGTTGGATAACGGATCTATTGTGGAGTTGTCATTGAAAATACCCGTTGGGTATACTAAGTCTTTCCTATGTCAATGAAAAGAGAAAAATGCAATTGGCTTTCTATGGCCATGATGGAAACCAAGTCACTTTGAGATAACTTTACTATTTAACATATGTATCACCTATATCATAAGAAATCCTTTAAGTAGATTTACTTACTATGTGTTTGAGCTTCTGGATACATGTACATGTACTGATTGATTGTTAAAAGCTACCCACTTCGGAAGGATGATTTTGAAATCTTAAAATGAACCTTTAGAATATATTGCATGATCAGGTTTTGAATAAACCGAAGTGGCTGGCAATGACGATGACATTATGATTGTGATTGGGGAGTTGCTCTCCTGAGAATTATAAAATTCTCACCCCTATGTGTTTGTTTTATGTCGCTCCAGGTTAAGCCAAATGGGATGAGTGCTATGCAAAGAGATGTAGATTGCTATATAGCAGTTACTATTTTATTACTTAGTGAAATGAGTATGTATGTAAATGTATTAGAATCAGATATGTACTAAAGCTCATAGAGGAGCTTCCTTATGTATTTTTAGTTGTATGATTAATAAACTTGATGTTTACTTGTAAGATGTTTTAATAGAATTACGCTAGTTATCTCATACGTAAATCGACTTGCTATAGATAATTAAGAGAAGTTAATAACAACAAGTTTACGATATCATAGCTTAAGAATGGGGTTGTACTTGGGAGGATGTTACAAAAGGCAACAAAAACCCTACTTTGAGTGATCTATTAGCTTCTTGGCTTCAAGGCTAACCAAGCTTGCTTCCTTCCTCCAAAGTTCCCAATCTAACTTCAAACCTTGATTGAAGTGAGGTGTGAGGGAGAAAGGTAAGGATTGATGAGTAATTGAGATTTGTTCGGTTAGATTTGTAGGGAATTGGGCGTAGAACAAGCTTAGTGAAGAACTTTTGATGATCCAACAACTCTAGCTTGGAGTTTTTGGGCTTGGAACTCAAAAACAAGCTCTTGAGGGCAACAATGGTGGCTGCTCTCTTCTTCCTCTTGCGACCATGAAATTGCTCTTGTCTTGGAGGAGAAGTTGGTGACTAAACTTCTTTTAATTAAAGCATGGAAGATATTTACCAAAGAAATCATTCCTTAGGTGACAAAGCAACAATGGATGGCTAAGATTTAATCTTGGATTCCAAGATTAAATCTTGGCCTTCCATACTTTAAAGAGGTGGATGTTATCCATTGGTTATGATGGAAATATTTTTTGGTGTTAGAAACCACACTGAAATCTCACGACGGGTAAACACCTTACTCGATAAAATCTAACACCCTAATATTTAACCTCAATACGCCTAGGACGTATCAAGACTAATTATTAGTTATTACTTCTCTTTAAATTCATTTATAAAATACTTAGCGGAAAATACGGGTAAATTTTTTTTTGAAATGATTTATATAAACCAAAGTGCGAGCCTTTGCGCGTAACATAAACAACGTGAAGCGGAAGAATAAATAAAACATACAGAATATAAACATTAAAGAACACATTCAACATAATTCCTCATTACATTAGATAATATAGTTTAGTACATGGAAATATAACAGAAACATAAAGTCTTACCCGTACTAGTGGGCAGCTTGCAGTACAACATAAAGACAAATACATGGTAATAATCCCAAAAGATAAACACCCAACTAACACTACCCTCCCACTCCAAGCCTACTGGTGACGGTCCTCGTTGGGGAGATGTAGCCCGCGACTGACGAAGCTCCTCGGATGTAGCCCAACGAAGCGAGATCTAGGCATGGGAATCGAGGGGACAGCGTGGCCTCCGCGTCGTGGTCGCCTCTCGGCTGTCGAACGCGCCTCGCATGCCTCGGCTGGTGACGTGTCCTCACTACCTCCTCCGTGACCCATAGGAACGAAGGGAAGATCCCTCCGAAGGATCAGCCTGATCGAGAACGGGGAACATACTCAGATATGCGTACCTCGACGAGGAAGGTTGGCACGACGGTCTCTCATCGTCGTGTCCTCTCAAAGATCAGGTCGTCGCCAAAGGGTGAAGTCGGATCGAAGTGATAGCTGGAGACGGGGGAAGCAAAAGGGCGTCCCACATATGCAAAACGCGCACCTCGCAATGACCCTTGAAGTGGTAGGACTGATGCTCGGGGTCATAGTGCACCTCCCATGTAGGCGGGTCAATGAAAATCACGAACGACGCCATCGATATCTGAAGACGTAACGGAAAGAAACAGAGAGGGGTGAGAATTCTTACTAAAGAATCTCAGTAGGGAAATCCTCTATCCTAGTGCCATCGTTTACGTCCCAGGAACCTTGGGTTTATTATGAAAAGGTTGAGCATGCATAGGTTCATTATGAGGTTTTCGCAAAGGTTGTTGTCCAAGGTCCATGTCTTTTATAATGATTCTTAATGCATGTATGCAACATAATGTTTCATGGATGCATGGTAGCACTTTAGGTAAATCAAACAATAATTCAAACAACATTTGTGTGGCATGAAACTTTTCTTTGATCATCTTTCCTTTTCTCATACTTGTGTCACCAATAATATAGTAACCGCACCCCTTAAGCTAGGCTATGAGCTCATACCTTAACTAGTCGTCACTAGTTCTTACTTATCCTCTTGATAAGCGAATCATAAACATCATAATCCCGACTCCAAGAGTACGGGTAGGGGGCCTAAGGATCACCCATCATGGGACTTTCTCCTTCTTCGAAACGCATCGACTTGTTAAGACCAGCGACTTTGTCCGCTTCGGTATGGCTCGACGTCCATACCCCACGGGTTTACTTTCTCCTCAGGGAAGGAGAAATGCGTCTCGGCATATAACTTTAAACTTCATATTTCTCAAAAACTTTCTTTTTGTCCCTCAAATTTGACGGAAATTCGGCGGCATAACACTACTCTCAATTTCCTCAAATTTGAGTCATGCCACATAATTTCAGTCACATGCATCATTTTCATGGAACTTTCTCATTGCCACAACTTTCTAGTTCACATGAGCATATTTCTCAATTTCATTCATATCTTTGAAACATTATGCATCTCAAACACAACATTTCATCAAATTATGCATATAAAGTTTCATGCTCAAGGAACTAACATAATCACATCATCATAAGTGTGCACGAGGTTCATCATCATAATCATACTCTCTCGTCCACCTATCTCACAGGTATCTTATGCTTTGCCCCTTTCGGGCTTTAAACTTGTATTTGCATTATTATTACCCTCAAGGGGTTGGCACTTAAACTTTTCCTCTAAGATTTGAACTCACCAAGATTCCACTCACTCAACATAAAAGGGAGAAAATATATATCATTTGCTTAAGGGGCTCTAGAATCTCCATTCGCGACCCTTTTAAGATCCATCTTCGCCTAAGGCTCCATAATTAATTCTTAGATCAATTATGAGGGATTCCTAGGCATGTTCTCTAAGTTATAAACCACTTAGATCTCTTATCATCATCTTATACTTAGAAATTAGCACCTAATCATTTATGAAGGGATCTTGTACATGTCTTACTAATTATGAATCATTTATCCCTGAATTAATCATGCTAGAACAGATTTGCACTTCTTTGTATTAAGGTGTTCTAGAATTCTCATCTCAAGTCCCTTTTAGTTACTTATTCTTTACTAGCTTCTCTAAATCGATCCTTGCTTCACTCAACATAATTTTACACATTTAACACCTTAGAACAGCATTTATACAAAGCATAACATAGAAAATCATGAACCCATAAGATCACATAATCTCTTGGGTTGAAATGCATATAAGTTGCTAGTTTTCTCTTGGAATGTTTCTGGAAACAAAAGGTGTTCTGGTAATCGATTACATGTTCCTAGTAATCGATTACCAGGAGCTCAATTCATTCTGGGTTTTCAAAAACAACCGGGTAATACACATAATGGTAATCGATTATGTAGGGTTAACTTTCGGAAAAGTAAAGGACATATGGTAATCGATTACTTTATAATGTAATCGATTACAGGGTTTCAGAAGGTCTGGGCATGAAAAGCCGTAGTAATCGATTACACTGCCTCTGGTAATCGATTACCAGAACCAAAAGTCCTTCAAAACCTTCTGGTAATCGATTACATGGGTGGTAATCGATTACCAGAACCTGAAAATTGAGAAAACATGATTTTGACACATTCCAAACTATTTTAAACCTCTTGAGACCTCATAAAACAGTTTTCCAACATTTCCTTGAAAATTATTCATGTATTTTACAAAATCAAACCATTGTTGGTTCATACCAAAACTCATCCATTTCTTTTTGAATGGAGTTTCCTTTTTAGGATACTTAGGGCAAGTCTTTGAGCTCTAGAGTATTTAGGTGATGACAAAATCTTAAACATGCCATGCACTTTATTTTACTCTTCATTAGAAAGTAAAGTGAGAGCATAAAATAAATATGAGATGCAACTTCATTATTATCTTTAAGGATTAAGTGATGACTTGAAATATAAACATGAAATGCAAGCTTGGGAATTTAAATATGGTAATGCAAGTTCATTCATTTACTCTTGTAAAATTAGTGATAGCATCAAAATAAACATGAGATGCAAGACATAAATTTAAACATGAATGCATCTTGTTTTTGTCTTAGAGCTCTTGCAAGACTTTTAGAGGAACATAAACCTCAACCCATTATGTATCATAGGGCAAGCTTTAGAGTTCTTAGCACCTAGACTTCAACAGAAATCTTAAGGTTTGAACTCATCATCAAGCTTAAGGAAATGGACCCAAAGTTCATCACTTTGTCTAAACAAAACTACAAGAACTAAGTCATATTCTTTATTTTATTGCTCATAGGCTTCAATCTAGCGCGTTCTAAACGGCCGACCAACTTTAAGGTTGGCAAGGGTAAGCCTAGAGCTCTTTGAAATCATGAGATTAACTTTCTTAACAAAACTTTCGTGATCTACCAGACATATTTTACAAACTTTGTTCAAATCCATAGAAGGAAAACTGAAAATCCTTAAAGGAAAGTGGAAGAGGAAAAACCGAAACTTAAGCCAAGAAAAGAAAGGAAATCCAAGCATGTATGGTCCAAGACCAAGTTGTTTCAAGCTTTAGAGGTTTCTCACATGACAACAACAAATCATTATCTTGAAACCTCATCATCAAGCTCACATTCTTTTTGTAAGAAGGCCTCTTGGCCGAAAAAGAAAGAGGAAGGAAAAGGAGTTTGAAACCAAGAGAAAAACTAGAACTTTCTTGAAGAACACAAACAAAATCATCAAAACTTAACCCCTACCTTAAGAAGTCTTGAAGAGATGTAAGAAAGCTTTGTTTTCTAGATGGAAGGAGAAGGAAATCCTTTTGGAGTCTTGAGGAAGAAATCAGCCAAGTTGAGGGAATTTGAGAGGAATGAGAGAATTTGCAAGAAGTGTGAACTTACCAAGTGAACCAAAGTGTGACAAGGTTCATCAAGGCTTGGTATTTATAGAAATTTTCAACATTGAGGCTTCCAAGGGGGAGGGAAACGGCGCCATTTTGGAGAGGAGGAGGGAGGAAATATCTCTTACAAAAGCATGGGTTTAGGCATGGCAAGCATGGTTGGAAGCATGGGCAAGGTATGGCCTAAGGCATGGGCTTGGAGTGCATCACAACTCAACATGTGGCACCATTTGGGGACAGATTTTCGGCCTCCTCATCAGCCAAGGGGAAGGGATTTTTGTTCATGTAATTGTGGTTTAAGGATGTGTTTAAGTGTTTCTATGATTAGGCTTTTTGATTAGGAGTTTGTAAGCAAGCGTTTAGGTGAGAAAATGGTTAATTGAGGTGGTTCAAGACTTGATTAGGAGGGTGATCTTATTAGATTAGTAATTTAAAATAATTCTTTTAGTCAAATGAGGTATGGCTCAATTCCTTAATTTAAGGAAAGAGAGAGAAAACACTATTCAAGATTCCATGACTAGCAATCTTGAATTTAAAGAATACAATTAGAGTTTATCTAAGCAATCTTAGGTTCTAATTAACCTTAATAAATCATTTTGACTCTAGATTAATTATCGAAATAAATTAATCTTCGATTAGAGCCTAATATTGCTTAGGTTTGCTAATTGCTTCATTAGGCGCACTGTACACTGTTCTAGGGGCAAAATGGTAATTTTACACTAAAACTGCCTGGACCTTCAAGCAAACTAAACATCAAACATTGCTCATAAACATCATTCTAAACTTCCTGGAAAAGTTCGGGCTCAAACGGCATCTTTTACCCGTGAGACAGCGGGGTATTTTGGTCATTTTAGCGGAAGTTTAGAAATGAGGTTCCCTCCTCGGATATCATTCATAACAGCATAATCCCCTTCAAACATCGAGTTGACCCATTCGAGGGTTGCGGGCAACTGTCCTCGAATTTCGGTAGAATGACCTCAGGGGCATTTCGGTCATTTGTACTCTAACAGCGAAATTGGGGCGTACAAAATCGATATTGCCGAAAATTAATTCTAAGCATAAAATTGTCATTCCCACCTATTTCTAACCTTATTCCCATGTTTTCCTAATTTCGGGCACCTCGGAGCAGAATCAGGTTTTAGCTATCCTCACGGGCTTGTGGGGTGGCAAAGTTACTATTCATTTGGCCAGGAATTTTTTTTTATTTTGATAGGTCTATTAGGCCGCCTTCATCATTGCTAAACTCTTAGATTTTTGAAATTACAATTAATAAATCTCAAATTAATTTTTAATTAAATTTTAGGATGTTACACCTGGGAAAACTTCCAGGAGGTCACCCATCCCAAAATTACCCTAAGTCAAACACGCTTAACCTAAAGTTCTTTTGTGATGGGCTCCGAAAAGAAAGATGCATCTTTATGGCATAGGTAGTACTAATCAATTTATATAAGTCCTCCTTAACTGTATAGTCCGTACCTATACAGACTAAGATCCTCTCATTCGGGTGTGTAATCGACATCATGTACCCTTCCGCTGGAGGCAGGGTTCCTTATCCGTGCCTTCTCGCACTGGCGATCACTCCTGCTCGGCCCCAGGCATTACATTGTTAGTGTTTGATTAGAGTTATCTAGAGAGTATTAGAGTTTAATCTAGGGTTATGGTTGCTCTATGGCAGTTGTTGGTGCCATTCCAAGCTCTCCACGTCAAGTTAGTGGTGCCCACATACTCCCAGCTTCTCACGTGAGTGAGTTCAAACTCATGGCCTTACTTTTAAGCATTATGAGTATGTTTATGCATAATTATTGTTAAATATGAAATTAGAGATGAAAGTATGATTATATATACGATTTTGCAACGATGGCAAGCTAGACAAAGAGCATGATTTGGACAATAGCATGAAAAATATATTTCTAGAAAACCATGGGACCAAGATTGATAGATTTCATGTTATGGAAATGTTTTATGTGCAACTCTAAGAGATTCAATGCAAGAATATGTGATTTAATAAGTTGTTATTTTATCAAATGTGCTTCAAGACTTGAGATTTCAAATATGATTTGAGAGTATTAGTTAAGATATTTTTGGTAAAAATGTCAAAGAGAGTATGAATAAATTTCATGACTTGGATGTTATTATAATGTTAGAGATTTTATGATTTTGAACCTTTCCATTTCAAAGTATGATATTAGAGTTATTAAATTATGAAAGATATTAGCTTGAGAGATGAGATTTTAGAAATTCAGTTTTTATGATACTCAGAAGTATGGAATTCAGGATATGATTCTTAGATACATATTCTGTGGACTTGAAATGGAATGCCTATAAGCGGTGATCCCTTGGGCATGATTTTATAGTCAAGTTACGCTAAAGTCAGATTGTTAGAGTTATATAAGTCAGAGCTTCAGAGTTTCAAAAGCTTTAGATTTAAATGATTTTATGTATATTAGAGATCTTATGATTTCAAGAATAGAGTAATTATATGATAGAGTTTTAAACCTAGAAAAGAGCCCATAGCAGAGTTTTAAAGAAATGATTAATTTATAATCTAGAGACTAGACGGTAGCTAAAGAAAAAAGGACGGTGTAAGGCTGAACCCGATCGTTAACCTTGGTACCAAGTTGCCTTGAGAGGACAATCTCATAGAGAGGAGAATGGAACCTATTTAGGTGTTCAAATTAGATCCCTGATGGATCATAGAGCAGAACATTTTTGGTTCTTGGAGAACCATGAGTAAGATTCCTGTTTCTCTATTAGAGTACCGTTATTTATGTTTTTAGAGAATAGTTATGTTTTTAGAGAATATTGATGCTTTTAGAGAATAATTGATTTAAGTGATGTATATGTACAAAAAATGATTTCTCGATAAAGTAAGAATTTAGAGATGTTTTTCTACGAATTTATAAGTATAAAGATATCTTGCTATATAGATATGCGTATAACTATCAAATGATTTATATTGTTGCATGTATATTGCACTCTATATATATGTTCCTTGGTTGTCCCATGTGGGTAATAGGTGATAGCTCACTTCCTGAGTCCATGGATTCACCCTTCTCTATTCCTTCTCATAGTTGTAGGTCCAGATATTGCTCAACCTAGGATTTTGGCAAACAGTTGTTCTTGTGGTGAGTCTTACTTTGGAGTAAGGCTTAGTTTAGAGTTTTGTTAGAGTAAAGTGCTTAAGACTATGTATTTAATTTTAGTATTTGAACAACCATGTATATGTTTTCAGTTTATAAGTATAAATTGATATTGTAGAGTTTGATGAAAGATATGTGTAAGCTAGAGATGAAATTATGATTTAGTTCACAAGTTAAGTTGATTTTAGAGTATGATTATACATTATTAGATCTTCGTATATCAAGTATTTCAGTTATATAATTTCATATATAAAGTTTAAATAGAGATTTAGATGAAACCATGACTTTAGAATAAAAAGTACATTATTTTATGCATATAGAGATACTCAGAGGTCACGAGGCTTATGTGGGGATGAGATTTCTCACATGCCGATCACGTTTCCTAGTTGGGTCGTGACATCTTTCAACTCTTTTCTTTCCTAAGAAACCATACAAAAAGGGATCCCATTCACTACGGCCTGCTAACATGCCTCCGATCCACCCTTAAGAATGTGACTTTACTACACTGTTAATCCATAAGATCATTATTCTTAGGCAAAAAGGGTCACTTGCCCCTTAAGGTCACCTTGATTAATGTCTTACAAACCATAACTATCCTCATTTTTATCTTTTCTAATAGTCCTTTAACCTGATTTCGAATTATGCTATCTCTAATGGTGGCATCTAACGAGGGCTCCAGACATAGGTCACCTTCCAGGCATCAAACTTATGAGGGACTTAAGCTTTCCTTCCTAAGGAAAACTTAGGTATCTAGCCTGAGAAACATGGGAATACTCCCTTATCACAAAACCTCATCCAACACCTCTTCAAATTCTACCTCACCTACTAAAAAGGATAACCTATCCCTAGCACCCAAACCCACAATAATCTGACACAACATAACTCAAAAATGACACTTAGACTCGATAAGCTCAAAAGGAGAAATAGAAATTATAACAAAACATTATAATTGAACATGGTTGACCACAAGGCAAACCACTCCAGAAGAAAAACAAGGCCATAATGAATTTGCAAATTGAATTAGGAGCAATAGACCTACCATCATTGTAAGTAATGAAAATTCACACAAGGTGGCAACTTGAAAGGATAAACTCATTCCATCCTGAAGAGTTTTGAAAAGAGTGACAAACCTTGCTAGTTCAAAGGTTTTCAAAAACAAATACGGTACATTAGCACCTAAGGGATAGTCTCACTGTGCATAGCTTAGCTAAAGTTGGTCATTAACATAATCATTTCCATAACCAACCACTACAAGATAGGTCAAATCATGACGGAAAGATACGGCACATGTGAAAGTCATAACTCAGGCAATCATGACACCTTTTACAAGTTCAACAATGGGAATAAGACCAAACAATTCAACCAAAGACTCAAGTGTAGACACATGCAAGAAGGCCATCACATCAAAAGGGGGCATGAATAAAAAGTCACAAGGATTTTGCATGATCATAAGATATGAATTTGTATCCAGTATCAAAATTAGAGGCATAACCCAAAATCCTACAAATTTTATGCTTACCTTGAGTGAGATCACCAGAGTAAAAAGGATCCTTGGCATTGATTGTCAAGACTCGATCTTGACACATAGGTCTAGATGAAGCGAGTCAATCATGGAGATTTTACATTGCACTCAAGAATCTTATGGCTAGGTTTTCCATACCTATAGCATACTCCCTTATCGACTAGGCAGGATGATCAATTATTCTTGCCACATATCAAGCAATTAACAACAAGTGCAGGCTTAGGTGAAATAATTGGGTTTCTTTGGGTCCTTTCCCCTTTGAATCGCTCGATCCTCCATGAAAGACCCTCCTTTGCACTTGGTACTTGAACCTAAGGGTTTGAGGCATTGTCTTCCCCTTGTACATTCTAACTCTAGTCGCTAACCATTTCTTACTACTATTCTTTATGATGCGGCATCGGTTGATTAGGGTAACAGGTTTCTTGATGTCCAAATGAATAGTTATAGCATTCCCATCTCACTAAGTCTTGCATTACAGTAATGGTCCATCAGTCCACCTATCTGCATAGCCCTTGCTACTTCTCGAAGAGCACCCATCATGTCTTCTCCTTACCTAGTGTCGTTGTTATCCTCCTAGACTTATTCGCTGGGTGGTGCCATTAGTCCCTAAGCACACCAAATAATAAAACTGAGGTGATTAGGCTCAATGCTTCATGCAAAGTAAGCTAGTTACCATGGCATACACACCTGCAACAGTCATGTATCTTTATCCTATAGCTTATCTTAACAATCAAGCTCTACACATGATATAACTATTGCATCATGCTTAAGAAGCATAGTCACTCCAATCCTTAGACTCTCTGAGAACCAAATTACTCTAATACCAAAATGTAATACCCTAAATTTCAACACAATATGCCTAGGACGCATAATGGCTAATCGTTAGTTGTTACTCTTTCATCTTAGAACTTTATTCGATTTTAAACTTTGAAAATAAGTCCATGGAAAATATGACCTATTTTTTTTGTCCATGCATTCTTGCAGGTGATTACTCCCACCCACTCAGCCGGGCATTACATGAGAGCTAGGTTAGTTGAGAATGCTTATATGAATTGATTGATACTACCTATAATAACAAGATGAATTTTCTTTTTGGTAGCCTATCACTAAAGAACTCCATGGTTAAGAATGCTTGACTTGGAGAAATTTTGGGATGGGTAACCTCATGGGAAGTTTTCCTGGAAAGCGTGTGAGTGAGGACAAAGCATCCTGAGAAGACCTGTGTTGGTTTGTGGACGGTGGGATCTATAAAGCGGAATCGGATGTTACAAATAGTATTAGAGCAGCACCCTAGTATGGTGTGGTTTGGGGACAAACCAAGCGGAAGCTCGTAGGTATGTAACGCCCGGTGTACGCTTGGTGACGAGGGTATGAGTGATCGCGTGCAAGAAGGCACGGACAAGGAGCGGCTCCTGGCAAGGCCTCTAAGTGGAGGGGTACATGAATGAACCAATTACACACCAGAATGAGAGGGATCCTAAGGCTGTATAGGTATGTGACTATACAGTTGAGGATGACTTATATGAATTGATTGGTACTACCTATACCAACAAGATGCATCTTCTTTTGGTAGCTCATCACTAAAGAACTCCATGGTTAAGTGTGCTTGACTTGGAGCAATTTTGGGATGGGTGACCTCTTGGGAAGTTTTCCTAGGGAGCATGTGAGTGAGGACAAAGCCCACTGAGAAAGACATGTGTTAGTTTGTAGGGAGGCGTCAATCATAAAGCAGAATGAGATGTTACACTCGGGGTTGATGAGGGCGAGGAGTGGTCACCGGTACAAAAAAGCACGAACAAGGAGCAGCTCCTAGCAGGCTCTAAGCGGAGGAGTACATGAATGAACTAATTACACACCAGATGAGATGGATCCTAAGATTGTGTTGGTGTGGGACTATAAGTTGAGGATGACTTATATGAATTGAGTGGTACTACCTATACTAGCACGATGCATATTCTTTTTGGTAGCCTATCATTAAAGAACTCCATGGTTAAGCGTTCTTGACTAGGAGAAATTTTGGGATGAGTGAGTTTTCCTAGGAAGTGTGTGAGTGAGGACAAAGCATGCTGAGAAGACTTGTGTTGGTTTATGGGGACAATCATCAATCCATAAAGTAGCATTAGATGTTATAGGGATGGTTGGCACGATGGCTAGTTTACGATGGTTGCTCGTGCGGATGGGCATGGCGTGGTGGTTCATGGTGATGGCTGAAGACTTGTGGAGGTAGAATCGTGATGGAAGATGGCTATTGAGTTTCCTGCGAACAATGGTTGTAGCGGAGGTGGGTTTCATGGGGTGTTACCGTGATCGTGATTGGGACAACTTTATGGGGTAATGAAGGGAACGGGATGATGTTAGTGGCTTGGCGTACGGTGCTACTTCTGGGTTCTACGTTAGCCATGGTTTGGTTTCTGGTTTGTGAGTGATGATGGAGAACTGTGGTGGTGTTGGTGTGATGGGTATCAATGGTGGTTTGAGACAAAATGATGAGTGTGATGATGGTGGAAGGAAGAAGGGTGTGTAATTGTAATGTTGAGGGTTCTATTAGTTTCTGGTGGAGAGAGGGTTAGTATGAAAGAGATGATGAAGGATGATGGTGGTGGTTGATGAGTAATGATGGAGCGTATGAGGATTGGAGATGAAAGTATGCCGCTAGTGCCTACCTGCTGTGTGTTTGTGATTGTCCCTCTACAATAAAAACCAGTGTCTATTTATGTAAAACAAAAATGCAATAATGAAGGATTGATTATGATCAAATAAAATGGTGCTGATTGATGTTTAATTGGGTAAGAAATTAAGAACATGATTTGATTCAAAACAAAAAAGATTTGATGCTAATAAAAAAAGAAGCTGATTAAACTAATTTAGCAAGATTTGATAATAAAATAAAATAAAATAAAAAATGACAATCATAATGAAAAAAAGAGATTTGATTTTTGTTTTTTTTTCAATTTTATTATTATTTTTTAAATACAAAAGGGGCCGAACAAAATATGGTGTTCATTGTTGCCCCTCTTTGCTTGGTTCTTACTAGAAGATATAAAAAATTGTAGTTTTCAATATTTTCTTTGTAAGGAATAAGTAAAGATCTGAACACATATTTTGACCCACCAAAGGAAATGATAAGGATGCATGACTTGGAGTGAGGAAGGATGGAAGTGCAAAGACAAATGGTGACGATGAAAATAAATGATTTAATGATGCTATTAAATATGACAATATGATGATTAGTGAAAACTGAAAGTAACGACTTGTAAAATCTTAAAACACGTGAAAGTAAAATTTTGTGAAAATAAAAGCATGTGAAATTAAAGACTTGTGAAAGGTATAACATGTGAAAGTAATCGTATGTAAAATTTAAGAGACTTGTGAAATGTAAATGCGTGTGAAAGTAAAAACTCGTGAAATTAAAAGCATGTAAAAGTAAATGATCATGGTTGAGTAAATGATTGTGATAAGACAGAAAAGAAAATGATGTGATAATGGGAAGAAGTAAATGATATGATCATGTGAAAAAGCAAATGATGTGATCCTCCAAGAAAGTAAATGATGTGATGATTGCAAGAAAGTAAGTGATGTGATGATTGTAACACCCTCCTAATTACCATATTCTCTCGAGTATTAACACATAATTAGCAGAGCATTACTTACGTTCATAGTCTATTTAGTCAAAATACAATGCAATAAAGTAATTTAGACATATGTTTCAAAGCTTGTATCTCCATATATGAAGATCATTTCTAAGTCTACAATATGTACATTATACTAGCAAACAAACTAGTTAACTCCTAAGCTATTTAGGACTCATATCAAAAAGACTAGCCATCGCCTAAAAACCTAGCCTACTAAGCACCTGGTCTAACAAAATCACATGCAGATACGGATCTAAAACATATAATAGTACATCATTTGCAGGCTGGTAATACACTACTACTATGTACAAGCCAAGAGTCCCTGAGAACCTCGCGTCCTCCTATAGGAAGCCGTTGGCCATCGGTATGATAGCCTCCTCGCCTCTGCTCAGGGCATCAGGACCCTCGGTAGGTCAGACTTGAGGATGATGATGAAGAGGAGGGTGCACTGCTAGAGGAGGTGCTAGTGGAGCAATCAAGATATCAAATACCTCTAGGTGTGCCACATGAAGGGGCATACCATCATAAGGAAAAGCAAGGTGGAACTGGTAGTAAAGGCTGATGCACTGAATGAACGGCCAAAAAGCACATACACACGGTCTATCTAAGTAACCTACAACATCCAGGGAATCAAGTCCTGGGTTGTAATGCCACACCCACTATGGCGAATCAAGAATACTAGTGACGGCATCCTAAATCTAATACAAGTACATGCAACTGTAGGGATGAGAATACTAGAAAATTCTCAATAGGGTAATCCTTAATACGATGCAGAATATAGACAATAAGTTCATTTACATAAGAATATTCATACAAAATTATATGAAATCTAATTTCATGCATCAATACTAAAGTATGTACATCATGTGAAATAAGAATGCAACCACAGTAATAATTTATGCATGTTATTTGGTAACCATAGAATCTAATTTCATGCATTTTTCTTTTTTCGTTAACATAGGGAAGACTTAATTTCACATCAAGAGGTATCTATAGTGGATAATTCCACAAAGGACAATAGACTGCTAGGACATGAGCTCATTCCTATTCGTGATTATCGGACTTCATTTTTTTCCATTTTCGAATCACACATAGTTCTATTCCTAGCCAATACGTCTACCGACTCATACAATTTCGAGGGAAGTTCTTATTCTTGCCTTCCTTCTTTATCCTACATAAGCCTTGTCTCTGTTTTCCCCATATGTTCAAAATTTCACAACTAAGATTCACATATTCTCTTTTGTCACAATACCCGCATCATGTACTTCTTTCTTTTCTTAAAGGCATGCTTACATTACATATAGGCATTCAATTACATTAGAGTCTCACATGCCTCATAAGCAATTATTTGAAACAACTACCATGCATTCATATGCCATATACTTGGACTAAATGCCATTCTATCATTGATTTAAGCCATTCTTGCCATTCAGCACCCTAGATTTAATGTTCCAGGTAACAACATTTAATTTCCAAATCAAATGGCCATTTCAAGAGCCACAAAAATTTTCCATGACACTTCAATGTGTCTAAGGCCCTGTAAAAATTTCACCAAACGAAGTTTTCTAACCCTATTAACTAAATTGTACAAATTTAGTGGTTGGAGACCACTTCTCACGCTCAAACCTAGGTTCTCATAATTTTTAACCCCATCAAATGATTGAATCAACTCAAAATAAAATTTACAATGATAATTAAATATATTATCCACTTCTTGTAAAAATTTCAAGTGTATTTTAATCATTTTCTATGATAATAAAATCAAAAAATCTTATTGCTTCAGTTTCAACAATTAGATAGCATCAATCCCATTTCGGTATCTAATTTTTTAGATAGTATACCTTAAAACCAATGTCCAAGAAAATTTATGTAGTTAGTTTAAGATGTTACTTATACATATATTTTTCCAAGTTCATAAACATGACCACAACTATGTCTAAAAATTCATGAAATTTTCTTGTCTCCTGCCAAATCAAAAATCCAATAGCCTAGTCAAAACTTCTTTTGATAAAAATGATTGTCTAACACCATCCAAACACACCACCAAAATTAATACATCAATATCCATGTATTATCAACCAATAAAATAAAAAATTCAGACCTAACTCAATCAGAACTCATTAGAATAAATTTGAAAAGAAAAGGCAACGAAAACCCTACTTTTAGTGACTTAATGAATCCTTGGTCCCAAGGTGCTCTAAGATTGCTTTCTTCCACTCCAAAGCTCCCCAAATCAACCCAAACTCCTTCCTAACTCAGTTAGAGTGAGGTATCAAGGTAAGTTTTGGTGAGAATAGAGATTTAATTGGTTAGATTCAGGATTAAGGTGTAGAATGTAACACCCTAATAATTAACCCAATATGCCTAGGTCGTATCTGATTAATTACTAGACTTTACTCTTTGCTTCAGTTTCTTAATCATGCTTTGAAAATACTTAGTGAAATTACGAGCCATTTTTTAAAAACATAATTGAAAACGTGAGTCACGCATAACGTGAATGATAATCGGATAAAGCAGAAAACGACAGATATATCATGAAGAACACATCATATTGGCTCATATGACATCCATAATTACATTTCACATAGATATTTTGCCTACCAACGAGTTAAGCTAGATGTAGACAATCGAACAAAACATAAATAATATATGGATGGACAAACATCTATTAACGGCACCTATTTATAACACTTCAGAGATAGGAATAGATATAGGAGTTACGCTCAAGGTCTAGCAATACGTTCCTCAAGGATAATAAGCTGGTTCACAAGATCACGTGCATCTACCAGGTGAGAGCATCAACGGGAATCACGAACATCACCATCACTTTCTGAAGACGAGATGGAAAGAAAGAAAGAAATGAGAAACTTATAAAGAATCGTAGGGTACTCACCTCATATGCATCGTGTCATCATCATCGTCCCAGGAACCTCGGTTTCATTATGAAAATGTGAGCATGCTAAGATTCATTTATTTAGTTCGGAAATATACTTTCCGAGGTTCGTTCATTTTAATCATGCATCTTATAATGCATCATAAACTTAGCATGCCATGTTTATAATGAACTTTTCCTTTCATATATAATAACATAATTATGCATAAGACCTCATCATATCATAAATACTATGCATAGAATAATATCATATTTCTTGTAACACCCTAATATTTAACCCCAATACGCCTAGGACGTATCAAGACTAATTATTAGTTATTACTTCTCTTTAAATTCATTTATAAAATACTTAGCGGAAAATACGGGTAATTTTTTTTTTGAAATGATTTATATAAAACAAAGTGCGAGCCTTTGCGCGTAACATAAACAACGTGAAGCGGAAGAATAAATAAAACATCAGAACATAAGCATTAAAGAACACATCCATCATAAACATCATTCCTCATCACATTAGATAATATAGTTTAGTACATCATAACGGAAATATAACAGAAGCATAAAGTCTTACCCATACTAGTGGGCAGAGCTTGCAATACAATGATATCAAATGATAACAAATACATGAAACAACCCCAAAAGATAAATACCCAACTAAGACTCTCCTTCCCTCGAGCCATGGATGACGCTCTTACCCATCCCTCGGTGGTATATATCCAATGACTGCAAGCTCCTCGGATGCGTGAAGGCGGAAGGATGGGCGAGCATGCCGCACGATGAGGCGCATCTCTGGACGTCGTGCTAACCTCGGCTGCATCACTGTCTCCTCGCTACCCATCCGATATCCATGGGTGCGGCGCGGAACCCTCGGAGAAGGATGAGAAGGAGGATCCTCTGATGGGTCGGTCTCCGAACGTCTTGGGTGAGGCACGTACTCGGGGTAGCCTTGCACCGCTGGAGATGCCGAACGGGCGCGACGTTCTACTCGTCATGGGGTCGCGTCCTCTCAAAGATCATATCGTCGCCAAAAGGGGAGGTCGGGGTGAATCTATGGCTGGAGACTGGAAAGGCAACGGGCGTCCCACATATGCAAAAATACGTATAGCACAACAACCCTCAAAGTGGTAAGGCTGATAGTCCGAATTGTAGTGCAGCTCCACACGGTGCGTCAACAAAAATCACGAACGACGCCATCAATCTGAAGACGTAACGGAAAGAAGAGAGAGGGGTGAGAATTCTTGCTAAAGAATCTCAGATAGGGAAATCCTCTATCTTAGTGTCATCGTTTATGTCCCAGGAACCTTGGGTTTATTATGAAAAGGTTAAGCATGCATAAGTTCATTATGAGGTTTTCACAAAGGTATTTATCCAAGGTCCATGTCTTTTATAATGATTCTTAATACATGTATGCAACATAATAGTTCATGGATGCATGGCAGTACTTTAGGTAAATCAAACAATTATCAATCAACATATAAGTGGCATGTAACCTTTCTCTTGAACATCTTTCCTTTTCTCATACTTGTGACACCAATAATATAGTAACCGCACCCCTTAAACTAGGCTATGAGCTCATACCTTAACTAGTCGTCACTAGTTCTTACTTATCCTCTTGATAAGCGAATCATAAACATATTCATCATAATCATCATAATCCCGACTCCCGAGTACGGGTAGGGGGCCTAAGGATCACCCATCATGGGACTTTTTCCTTCTTCGAAACGCATCGACTGGTTAAGCCAACGACTTTGTCCGCTTTGGGCTAATGTCTATGCCCTCACGGTTTTACCTTTTCCTCACCGAGTAGGAGAAGTACGTCTCGATGTGTCACCTTAAACATCATATACTTTCATTCTTCGAAACACATCGACTGGTTAAGACCAACGACTTGTCCGCTTCGGTATGGCTCGACGTCCATACCCACGGGTTTACTTTCTCCTCAGAAGACAGAAATGCGTCTCGGCATATAACTTTAAACTTCATATTTCTCAAAAACTTTCTTTTTGTCCCTCAAATTTGACGGAAATTCGAGCATAACGCTACATTCCGAATTTCCTCAAATTTGAGTCTTGCCACATAATCTCAATCACATGTATCATTCTTTATGAAACTTTCTCAATTAAAAACTACATAGTTCACATGAGCATACTTTTCAATCTCATTTATACTTCGAAACCTCATGCATCTCAAATACATGGTACGGCACTTCATCATATCGTCATGTCAATTATTTACATAAGGTTTCATGCTCAAGATATTAACACAATCACATCATCATAATCATGCCAGAGGTTCATCATCATAAATATGCTCACTCGGCCTCCTATCTCATAGTATCTTATGATGTGACCCTTATGGGT